>JAZHYW010028189.1:0-12691 GCA_037355805.1 Ixodes ricinus | reverse complement strand
AGAAACATATCAATGAGGCAAACACGCAGTTAGTGCCAGACTGCGTTAGCGACATTTCTATCTTACTTTCCGATAGCAGCGCTGTGTCCTGCCGGTTACCTTTTACTTTACCCTCGTCTTCGCGCTGTTTTTGATTTTAACAATCAATCATTAAATAAATCATTGTTCTTATTCGAGTGCTCAGAAACAATCTTGCGTTCTCAGTACGGGTGCATTAAGTCAACATAGCAGGTATGCCACTGCACAAATCAACACACATGAGAGACAACATTAAAAAACAATGTCAAATACCCTTTATGCATAAAAGCCGACGGTGCAATCGCCACGATCAATTTGTGGGTAGAGGGGTAAAAAGGAAGCCATAGTATAGAATACGGCTCTGAACAACACGGACTAGTACAGGAAGCAGTAGAGTAAGTTTAGGTGTGGATCTTCAGTGTTTTGATGAACTCGAGTGCATTACTGTTAAATATATCAAGATTGTCCGAAAATGAGTAATTATAGGTGTGTCAAATCCTCGACACGGGATTATTAAGATTAATTAGACGCGCAGTGTACAATGGTATATTTTGCCTCGTTGTTCTTAGGGGAATTTTTAAATGTGCTTTAGACACCAATGCAGGGCAGTCAGTGATGTTGTGGGTAAGTTTGTATAGAAATATAATATCAGCATATTCTCGCCTACGCCGCAGAGTAAGCAGCGCCAAGCTACGTTGAACTGGGGCGGCTAGGTGATCAACTGTGCTATAGACGCGTTGCCCGGTCTGTAAGGGTGTAAGGATGAGCGTATATAGACATAAAAAAACTTGTTCTGAACACGTTCGATCCCAATAGATTTTGTCGCGCAAATTCTATTCCAAACTAGAGAAGCATATTCAATGTGTGTTCGACACAAGGCACGGCACTGTGTGCAAAAGGTGCTAGGGTTATTAAACTCCTTAGTGATGTTGGCACGCAATACCGAGCGTGCGTAGAGCTGAGCTCAAAATGTGGTCGACATGACTGGAGAAACGTAATGTATTGTCAAATACCACTCCAGAGATCTTTGATTTCGTTCAGAGGAGCCAAAATATCTGACTAAATGTTCTAAGGAAATATAATATTGCGTGTGTTTCGAGTGCAGGGCACGACTTTTGTTTTTGAAATATTTAGCTTTACGTCATTAAGGGTGCACCATTTTTTAAAAGCATTTATATCATTCTGTTGCAAAACAGAGTCGCGTTGGTCTCGTACCTCTATCAACATCTTAATATCATCTGCGTACTGTAGAAAAGAAAAGTGGCGAATCACAGTTGAAACATCATTAACAACAACTAAAAACAGAACGGGACCGAGAACGGAATGTTGAGGAACCCCCGTTGTAGCCTAATAAGTAGCAGAATGATTACCATGTAAGCTAACAAACAATTTCTATCACGCAAATAACCTTTGAGCAACGAAAGTAGCGAATTGTGAACATCTAGTTTTGACCGCTTCGCTAGCAATATTTAATGATTTACAATGTCAAATGCTTTACTTAAGACAAAGTAAATTACATCAAGCTGGCCTCTATTAGAGACGAATGAGCAGCTGTTGTTGTTGATGATGATGATGATAATGATGATGATAATTATTATTATATTTACAATGATAATAATACTAATACTAATAATTATAATATTTTAATTTGCACATTTTCTAGTATCCACTCGGGAGTATTCAAGGCTAGGCAGAAGGGTTGGGACCCTTTCGCAGGTGCGCCTGCTAGCCTGCCGCCGAGTGGATTAAAATCTATAAAACTATATATACAATGTATCAAAAGATATACAGCCCCCGCGCCCACATATATGCATTTATAAACACGCACTTCATAAAGATGCCCACATTCATACACAAACAGACGTACACGCGGACGTACGCACAGGCACACAAAAGCATATTCATGTGCATGCACGCACGCACCCACGCACGCGCACACGCTTGTGTATTACATTGTCTATTGTTTTTTGTACTCACTCCTATTATAGTCCCCGCTGGGGGACTGATAGTATTATGAAATAAATAAATAACACAAAAACTTGTGGTACATTATGTCATCTCAACGCGGACCGGAGCGAAGAGGAACTAGCTCAAACTTCAACGTTAATGCAGTTAAAAGTTGGGTGACTTGATCAAAGTGTTGGTTGCCTGTTCTCACAGGCTAAGGGCCTTTCAATGCATCTTATCAGAGTTCATCGGACGTATATATAGCATTGCTCGGTAATGCGAGGTTTTATAAAACCTGCAGCGTTTGCAAGCTCAGATCTTGAATATATTGAATATCTTGAATATCTCGAATACCTTGAATATCTTGAATATCTTGAAACCGTTAGCAGTCACCTTCAATGTTGTTTTTTTTACATTGTGACAGCTTCAGTCCGGACACAGCCGAGGCTACAAGCTGATGGCAGCAATCAAACAGCGCCAAACTGAAACGACATGGTGTTCGCATATGTATCTACGTGTTCTATTATCACTGAATCAATCATTCATATGAAAGGCCCAATGACTTGCGCTTTTGACGCTTTCTGATCGGTCCCATTAGCCTGTAGCGTCGGCTGCGTCCGAAGCTAAGCGTTTTTATGCGTTTATTTTGAGAACGGGAGAAAAGAATGATCATTGATGGGAACCTGAACGCAACGTACGAAGAGCTAATAGGAGTTTACCGACCTACAGGTTGTTTGCTGCTACGCCCGTCTGTTCTTATCAACGGGGTGATGGAGTGTCGACAAAAACCTCGGCTTTACTGCGCCGTTTTGTTTTGTTTCTTTTCTTTTTTTGTGTGTAAGCGTATGGTTGATGTCATTCCCTCGGGACTCGAGCGATTTCGAAAGGATGAAAAACACGTTTTTTCAAATGAGCTGAGAGTTCTGAGTTAATTTCGAGGTACGTCCGTTCCCATGTGGTTTTGCCGGCAAACCAAACTGAACTCTTTCTTTTTAGTTTTCTGAAATATGTTAAATGGGGAATATCAGGATAAATTGTGAATATACGTTCAACTTTGGCGGCAAGCTCATCAACAAAGATTTGTCGTCCAATGCATATTTTGGCATCTAATCCAGATGTTCTCAAATTTTGTGGATGCAAGAGATTCACAAAGTGGAATGGTGCCTAAGTCATTTTGGTTGCGTACTTCGTGATTTATTGGCTTATGAAAAAACACAGAATTTGCCTTTTTGCCAATAACCGCGATATGTGCGCCCTGAAACTATATTGCCTGAATTGTAAAAAAATAATAATAATATCTGGATGTGAGCTCGATGGTAAATGGAGCATAAAATTACAGCGATAGATGTCTACCAAGTATGCGTGAACGCTACTCACGAAGTAATATTAAAAGGGCACTCAAGTAGCTTCTGAGGTCGTCTAGTTATAGTCATAACTCAATATACGGGGTCCAAGCATCATAAAAACCCAAAATTATATTCAAGGGTGGCTGATTTTTCCTTTTAAAAATCCAATAAAAGATTGTGCTACGCCCCCTTTCCGCGCCGTGGCGCAGAACACCAGGGATGCCGTCGGGCGGGAAGGCAACAGGAAAGGGCGTGCGCCAGCCAATCACGAGCGACAGCTTCCCGGCGGGCTAATTATTCGAATGTGTGCGCATTCGACGGACTCACTTTAAAAATCTTCATCGAATGTGGCGTCGTCGTGTGAAAATTCTTCGGCAGACGGCAGATATCGGGTCCATCTCGTACGACGCCACTCCTACGCGCGACGCGCCGCAACGCGCGACGCACCTCGAACGCGCCTCAAACTTAGACGACTTGACGCCGGCAGTGCACGGCCCGCGAAGTGTCTTCGGCGTCGACGCGTCGACACCGGAGGCAGAAGACGCACCCCAACGGAACCAAGCGGCTCGGCAACACAAGTTGATAGGTGATACGCTCTTTATTGTAAAACTCACATGTACAGTTGATGCCAGTTTTCTGTTTTAAGGTGCCAATGTGGTTGCTGCATGCCGATGGAGACCGTCGTCATGTGTGTCTGCTGCCGGGAGTGCCCTGCCGCCGTACACAAGCAGCAGGGCCGGCATAGCTGCGTGACGAGCCACCTGGATTTCGACTCGCTGTGCCTCAATCCGGGTGTGCCACAACTCGCGTTACATAATATGCGCCACTATGGACAGAAGAAAAGGGGGCAACAAGAAACAAGTGAGTACAACTTGCCAATCGCGAAACTTGCGATCGGCGTCGACACCGTTCTAAGCCTCGGCAATGGACCTTTCCGAGAAGCGTTCTGCGCACGCGCGAGCGCCCGATGCCAAGCGGCCGAAGTCTGCACGAAAAATCGAGGAAATTCGGAAGGAGGCTGTGAGATCAGTCGAGTAGCAAACGTAATCGCAGCATGCATATAATCGTGTTACGCAAAAAAAGAAAGCGGACGGCAAGAATAACACGACGTTTAAGCGGACGCCACGGATACCCCACTTGGACGGCGCGTTGGGCACGCCCCGCTGCTCAGAGAACGAAGAAACTGGTATCGTAGCTCCCATTATCGATTGGTAGCGCAGGTAGGTCCCTTCCTCGATTTTTAGTTCGTGCAGCCACCGCCTGGTGCCGTCGGTATGTGAAAGAGGTCCATTGTATTTCTTGCCGCGGGTACGCAGACGATACCTTTCTATAGTAGGTTACAAGTCAAGAAGGTAGCGGCAAATGCCCCTCAAAGAGATTCATATATCCTCTCCGCCACCTCCGCATCCAATAGTGTCCCACCGTTTCCGTGACGTTGCGGCTAAAGCGCGAGGAGGGTCTTGCTTTTCTGTACATATTTGCTTATCTTCGACTTTGACTTAGCGTTGTGGAAGTCACGAGAGGGAGATTAGCGTCTTCCCCCTCCGGATCGGAACAAAGACGACTTTCGGGGATTAGCATTCCCCCTTCGATAAATACAAAGGCTGCTTTCAGGGGCTCGGTTCCCCCCCCCCGATGAATACAAAGGTCGCTATCTTAAAAGTGGGGGTCGAAGACAAGTTGCCACCACTCTGTGGCCATTATCTATCCATTGAAGCGGAACAAGGAGCGTTTCCAGTGAACTCTTCTTTCGACTGCGGAGGGATTTGAAACCGGCGCATCACGCTTGTGGGAGGAGCTTCTCCTACCTTTCCTTAACTTGTAGACCGACTATAGAGAACACTACTAGCGATCAATTGCCAATTTTAGTGTCCTCTTGGCGTGTCTGTTTTTCCTCTTGTTTGCCATACGTTTTCGTTTTCCTTTGACAATGCCTCCTAAACTGCGAGCCGAGAATAAGGACTCAAGCGACACGGAGTCGGAGTTGGGGTCGGAGTTAAGCTCCGGTCCGTCGTCGGCTGAGATCCTGGCCCTCATGGATGGCATGTGCACCGCCCTCGAGTTGGTGACAAAGCGTTTAGCAGCCGTCAAGTGGGCGGAACCGGTGGCCAGCGGCAGCGAGGAGCCCGAGCTATAGCCGTGTTTTACATGAATGCGACTTAGTCGCATCGGGAATCCAGTGGTCGCATTCAATGCGGTCATGTAAACGGCATAATGCGCAAAGAAAGCGCATCGCATTCAAGTCGCCCAGGCAGAGGTGGATCGAGATGGCGCATGCGCATTCATTCAGGCCATGTAAGCGGAGGTCGTGCATTGCATTATGGAACGGGGAGGATTATGGGAAGGCGCTCGCTGCGGGAGCGAGTGGACGGCTGAGAACATGGCGGCGACCAGCCCCGTCGGCGGCGCGGAGAGCTCGCGGTCCCGTACGGTCGCCCGCAATTTTATACCCGAAGAGAACAAACGCGAGCTTTTATTGCTATCTGTAACTTCGCCAAGTAAGCGGAATATAGCGGAGCGGCTCGGTGAAGGCGGCCCCCGTCCAAGCCTTGCCCGAAGTACGACTTGCGCGTCCGAAGGGCCCAAAGAGCGCTTTCGGCGCAAGCACGAACGACACCGAGAGCTCCGGGAGCACCTAGTAGAGCACTGCATGGTAGCGCAGAACGAGGCAGCTCCTGCACTCGGTGCCGTTCCTGGCTGCGCAGGAGCCTTCGGACTCGGGGTCCGGCTGGTCCGGTCGCGATCGGCGAGGTCTGGCCCGGCGAAGCGCGGAGGCGTCCTCAAAGCGTGCGCACACACGTCGCCTCTGGTCCAGAGCGAGCTCGGCGGCCCGGCCTGGAGCCCCAAACGCTTGGGTTTTGATGTTTCTTCCGTCTCGTAACTTCTTCCACAGCACCGGCGACAGCGGGGCGCACGATCTTTACATGTTCACTGAACGCGTCGAAAGGGCCTCCACGTGCGATGCACCGGAAAACGTTGTGCGGCTGCCGCCGGAACCGCAGAATAACTTCGAGCATTGACTACCGGCGTGGCGCCACCTTCTAGTGCGCATTCATGTAAACGTTGCTGCGTCGGCTTCTTTCGGCAGAACGAGTGGAGTCGACGAAGCTAAAGTCGCTTTCATGTAAACGAGGCTTAAGGAGGCTCAATGACCGCAAGTCCGTCGCCGACTCTGGCGCAGCCAGGCGGCTACGCAAGAGCGTCCAGCGCCTCGGAACCTACGTGCTGAAGCGAAACCTCCCCTTGCCTTGTCGGCGAGCCTCGAGACGATGGTGGGTGTGGCGAACTCCCTTTCCATCTCTCGAGGCGTTCCGCCGCAGCGCCTCGAGAGGAGTTCCTGGCACGGGGGTTAGAGTCTCGTGTCCAGCAGGGAAATCGAGCTTCTGCACACATCACCCAGAAGAAGTGCCTTGTGAAGTATCTATTTATTTATTTATTTATTTATTCTTATTTTCAGTGACCCCGCCAACAGCTTAATGCCTCCTTAGTGGTGCACCTTTTCAATAAGTCAATTACCAGTAAAGGATGGTAAGCAGTGATTAAGGAAAAAACAACAGCCTTCAACACACTTTCGAAATTTACGCTCTCATCAAAATATCAAGAGTAGCATTCCCACAAATCTGTTCTAAATGGTTATAAGTCAGTTGTAGGCGTGCCATGGGTGCACATGGTAAAAGTCGGTAGCGTAAAACAAAGTATCATGTCTACGATTCTTGACGAGGAACGTGCAAGTAGAGTGAATGAGTAGCTCTCGGGAATCAATTGTACCATTTACAATCTTATACAAATATGTCAGTTCACGAATTGTTCTCCTGTTGTGCCACGAGTTTAACTTCACGAGTTCACAAATCCTCTCATGACTATAGAAATAATTCGGTTGAAAATAACGACTAAACAAAACACGAACGAATCTATGTTGAACACTCTCAATTACACCTGAATTTGTCACTCCAATAAAGTTCCAGTCAACTGAGGCATATTCAACATCGACTATGCACCAGTGAAGAAAACAAACGTAAATTACAAGGTGGTTGAGAAAAACTGCGTTACCGCGTAATGGCTCCGCACTTAAAGAAGCATCGTAATTGTAGTCACGTGATGATTAAAATTAATTGCAGGATCCATAAAACCCTGATCACGGGTGACCTCAACGCGAGTAAATTGGTGGATACTAATACACAGGGAAACCCAGAATTTCACGCTTCCGATAAAAGGACATAACTTTCGTCTTTGACTCATTTAAGGGTAGGTCATTTGAAAACACCACGCCGAAATAGAATCTATATCACGCCGAAGACATTCACAATCGTCAACCGTTTTAACCGCCGTAAAATAACTTAATATCATCAGCAATAGCAAAACCGCAGTGTGTTTAATACAGGAAGCAAGATCATTTTCAAAAATTAAAAACAGGCAAAGGACCGAGGTTACTGTTTTAAGGAACCTCTGCAGAAGTTGACAAAAGGAGCAGATAATCGGCCGGATACTCGCACAAAGTTCAGCCGATGAGATAGGTAACTATCGAGGAGACGACAGTACTTAAGGGACAGACCGTAACTTAGAGTTGATCTGCAACAGTAATGATGATTAACTTTGTCAAAAGCTTTGCTCATATCAAAGTAGACTACATCCGCTTGTCCTCCGTTATCGGACAGGATGGTACAATCTGATGTAGGAAGTAAACACAGGTTTGTTTATGTGGAGCGGCCTTTCATGAAACCATGTTGCTCAGGAATAATTTTCCGACAAAAATATGCATAAAGGCGGGTGTGCGAGACAATTTCGTAAACTTAAGACAACTAAAAAAAGCAGGGTAAGAACTGGCCTATAGTGTAGAAAACCATGTGACTCGATCACCCGATCGGATATAATATAACAGCAGTCCGAGCGCTTACAAGCGGTAGGAAATGTTTCGTGATGCAAGTGATAAGTTAAATATATGAACCAAAAACTGACAAAGAAGTGGAGCACAACCTTTTACTATGAAGCTGGGGAATTCCATCTACTCCCGTAGGATAACCTTGGTTTCACTTTTTTAATTGCCTCCAAGACTTCAGATCCATTAATTCAGAGGAACAGTCAAGAAAGCAGGCAATTTATATTCGAGCTACGCATTAGGCCATTATTTTTACTGAAGAAGCACTAAAATGGCGCGCAAAAATATTAGCTACAAAATCAGGGTCAATGAGACGCAATCCTCATTATCTCGCAATGTGATCGTGGTAACATTCTTTTTGATGCTCGCTTTGACAACCTTCCACATACACTATGGATGTGTGCTCAATGCAAGCTCGGCGATGTCAGCATGTTGTTGTTTATCTCGTTTAAACAATGGTTTTCAGCATGTGCACGACATTCACTAAAGCTCGAGAACCAAACGACATTGTCAGTTTTTTTGTAGAGGCCATGATAGTGTAGCTCGCGCCTTAAGCAATGTCTTAGTTCCTTCGAGAACCATATGGGATAGTCACTTTTGCGAGACACCCTCTTTGGTATAAAAAGTTGCATGCTTTCCTGGACAATAGTCGAAAGTGCGGGAGTTGATGATTCAACACACTGATCAGCCAGAACACTACTCCAGTCATAGTCCCGAAGATACTGATACAAGGAATAGCAATAGCCGCTGCTGGCGTAGGAAAACCATGATTGTGAATGAAGCATATGCTGGCAAAGCGGGTATGAAAAATGGATACAATAAAAGGTTGAGTTGATAGTTATCCACCCGAGATAGCGGAGCTTTTGGCAACACTGATATCAACAACCGAGGTGTCCAGGAGCTAGGTCAAGTATGTTTCCTACAGCAGTTGCGTGCAGTATTACGTTGCCGTACAAAACCATTGAAAAAGAATCGAAGTTCATAACAGACAAAGTAGCTTCAACCTTGTGTCTCGTATGACTAACTAAGAAGCTGCCTGACTCCCAACCGTAAACCAGGAAGGTTGAAATCGCCAGACATGTGCACTCCAAATTTAGAGAAGTCAACTCTCTCTTCCAGGAAGTTGATATGCTGACAGAAAATAATATGATCAAACATCGGCGGAAAATAGTAATTGCCAATGAGAAAATTTCTACCATCGGTAGACATTACTTCGAACCACACGCTCTCAGAATAACACTCGAGATCGCTCCTGCGATGAACTTTCAAGCTCCTATTTGCAGCAATCAATACACCTCCCCTCAAGCTCTTTCCCGTTTTCTCATAGTCACGATCACATCTGTATACTTCACACTTGGGTGGGAAAATAATTAGAACTAGAAATCCCATCTGGCAAGCCACGTTTCTGTTAGGCATATGATTGAATACGACAGCATGACATAGCCACCCTGAAAAAAAACTCGGTGTATTTAGTCCTAAACCACGTACATTCTGATAATAAATGGTGTATCCGGGTCATGCAGGAGCTGTTCAACCGAGCGGTGCAAGCTGCTCCCGAGTCGGAGAGGGTTGCTCGCATTGTTCGTCCGTCACCCCCGTTACAACATGCATCTTCATGGGTGCAACTACGACACAATTGAAGACCTCGTGTAGGGAACCGTCCTGGTTTGCCTGGACTACAGGCCCCTGCCCCCTACTGCAGAAGCCTCCGAGTCGCCCTGTGCGTGGGTACCTTCCACATGCGTCGACCAAGAACAAGCAACTCCGACTCGGCGCTTCCTGAAAGGGACTGTACCAATTCCGCCTACTTGACCCCTCGCCTTGGAGCCCTTGACTGAAGTCGGGATGGCGTCCGGAGGTCCAATGTTTTTATATAAAGATGGGTCGTCAAGAGTCTAAATTATTCTAATCTAATCAAGGCAGGGAAGCCCCAGGCACCCTAAGATTGCCCCCCCCCCCCTTCGAGGTCCGCATCAGAGCGAAATATTTCCTCAGGTGCTGCAAACACCCTCAAGTGGCCGGCTGCAGTGTCCCCACGGCGAAAGCTGGCTTTCTGACTGTCTTTGAGATCATTGAACGGCCAAAGGCCCCAGCTTGGGCTGAGAGGCTGGCAATGAGAAAATGAACCAGGGGAGCCGAGAGGCAGCTGCCAACGTGGGAGAGAACGGGGTAACATGGGAAACAAAGCAGCAAAAGACCGTCGGCAGCCCAGTTCCTGCTACAACTACGGACAACGTGTCCGCTTCCGCAGCCAATGCCCGTACCGGTGGCGCCTGGGTTATAGAAACCAGTGAAACCAACAGGCCTGCGACGCTGAACCTGAGATCTTGCCGCCGTCGGCCCCTGCTAGTCTCGGGATGAGTGAGTCGCCAGCACTTCTCCTTTTGTGTCGCGTACGACCAACAGATCAATGCATCGAGCATCACATGACAGTTTGTCTAATTGCCGTTTCTTAGCCTTGATAATAAAATTTAGGAATTTAGATTCTTGACGACCCAGCGTGATGTAAAAACATTAGGCATCCCGACGCCATCCCGACTGCAGTCAAGGGAGTCCAGAGCGGTGGGCAAGTAGGCGAGGTTGGTAGAGTCCCTTTCAGGAAGGCGCCGAGTCGGAGTTGCTCGTTCTTGGTCAACGCATGTGGGTGATACCCAAGCACAGGATGGTTTGATAATGGAGAAGAAAGTTTGCTTATTGGAGACGTTTTGAGCTGTGCAAAACGAAAGAAGAAACGCTTTAACGTCTTGTGATATGTCTGGTGTTAGTTTTAATACGGATTCTTTTGTACGTTATGGATACAATGCACGTGCAGCAAAAAGATGGGACCATACTTAAATGAGCCAAGTAAATTAAACGAATTCACTCCTTTTAAACCGCGAGTGCAATGAACAACCGAATGATGTTATTGAGACCTATTTTTATTTAACATTACCGAAAGTTACGAAAACACCAATTTCAAAGGGCTAACAAAAGTTTCTTAAATTTTTCATAAATATGAAAGTTAAACCGTCTCACCAAACATTTATAGTTACATTCTCTACATTATTAGGCATCCGCATGTCAAATTTGATTATGATAAGACAATGTCAAAACCAAAGCATTTTTGTGGCGCAAACTCTGAAGATGCTCCAAAACTACATAAAAAGGAAAGCGTGTTCATATATTTGCAGAGTGTTTAGCAACATTCTTTCATGGCGAGAAAAAGTAATTTTTGGTAATCTTTTTCTTTTAAGAAATTGAAGCTAAAGAAAACTGCGACGGAGAGGCGAAAGATAGGCCTACTTTTCAACATAAATGGGATGGCGGGCGACCTCACACTTCGAGTAAAAAGCGCGCACACGAAAATGGCTCAAATGTAGGGTTGCGCGAATATTCGGAATTTCCGAACAGTAGTTTCGAATAATACACTATTAGATATTCGCTTCGAGAAGAACTGCACCAATTCGCGTATTTCGAAGTGCTGATTGCGTCGATTTAGGCCCCGCTGAGTGCGCTTCTTGGCGAGCACTCAGAGCTCTGCGGAGAAGCAGCACCCGCGAAAGCTTGAGCTTCGCGGGTGTGGTTTCTCTGCATTACATCGGTGCTTGGTAAGAAGCACACTCAACGGGGCGACTTCGCCGCGATAAACACTTGTTTCTGAAAAGTATGAATATTGCCATTGCGTGCTTGGTAGAAAAGCATACATTCAAAATGGGATGGTGCTACAGCGATGGAAACTTTAGTGAGAGTGCATATCTCACAATGTAGTAAAAGTTTCAAAATTTACCTTACTGTTATGTACGACTATACTATGTTGGGCAGAGATGCTCACTTACAACCTGCATCATCACGCGCGATTCATTCTTTCTCAACTTGGAGATTAAAGAAAGAATATTTTATATAGCAAGATTTGTACCTACTTAAATTGCATAGTTGGCCCTATGGGATTCGTTTTTTTAAAATCTGTCGATTACTTGCCATCCCAAGACATCAGACCTTCGGGTATAGTTGGCCATCTCTATGGGATTCATTTTATGTAAAATCTCGTCGATTACTTGCCATCCCAAGACATCAGACCTCTCTTAGTTCAGTTCATAAATATAGATAGATTAAACTTAGCTTTTCTGTAAATCAACAAGTGGGACAACCTTCACAGGTTTAGCTGGGTTTTCATCAAAGCGGGAAAATCAAGCGCCGAAAAACTAGGACAAGTAAGGAACGACGACACAAGGCGCCTTATGTCACCGTTTCGACGACACGAAGCGACTTGTGTCGTCGTTTCCTTGCTTGTCCTAGTTTTTCGGCGCTTGATTTACCTATAATGACCCAACTGGCCCAACTCACCATTTTGTTGTTTCATCTAAGCATTACGGAATGGTAGTGAAAGGTGTGGAAAAACTCATTCAATATTCGATTCGAAAAAATATTCGGCCAAAACCACTATTCGCTTCGAATTTGCTTCGAACTCAAAATCCACTATTCGCAGAAGACTACGAGTCAAATGTACGCATTTCTTGGGTTGCCG
>JAZHYW010028188.1:0-15087 GCA_037355805.1 Ixodes ricinus | reverse complement strand
TGCGGGCGCCATGTACACGGGTGGGCTTCTGGAATAATCGACGTGGAACGTCCGACGCGAACAAGATTCGGACCCGGAACAAGCAACAGGGTTCTCGAATTTACCAGAACGCGACAATTACAAGATATAACAAAAGGTGCGTCCGCTACCAGGCATTGATACTCGTCCCACGTGCGTGGGAGCCAAGCGCGCTGCCGACTTGGCTAGCTGCACACGCGGTAATACGGCATCACAAGAACTCGGCCCTAAGCAAACGCTAGTGTGTCAAGGGATTGAATAGAGCCAGACAGAGCCCGTCATCTGGCAAGAAGGCAATTTTGTTTGTTCCAATTCACTCTCAAGTTCAATTCTCCTTAGGAAACGTGAAGATATATTAGGCTGTCCGAAGCTCTTGTTCGAAATGTGGGTCCTCAATTGTTCAAAGAGCTGGGGCAGTAAAAGGAACATATTTTCGCCTTTTCGACGCGCACCGCCGGGTGCTTGATTCTGGGCAGTCGTGTGAAAACAAGTCATGGGTCGTTAAGCTCCCAGACTGCTTGAGCGAAGCAGCAGCCTGCGCGCCGCAGCTTGGTTTACTAATGGCAAATTAATGCGAGGTAGTTTGCGCATATCTTTTGCGATTTCATAACATCTGCTGCACTAGAAATCCGAATGACAATGTAGAATAAATGATTTATCATCCTTTAAAGGGATTTTTTGGGAAACTGCGAGTAGATTCTCGCTCAGCGAGACGTACCTACAGAAAGAAAAAAAATTGATTTAAAATTTGTGGAGAGGGTACAATAAGCCAGATCTTAATAAATCGCATAAAATGTATTGTGATGCAATCGCATTGAGCTGGATCAAAATGATGTAGGTCGCTTTACACTCACCCATTTTTTTGTTTTTGTATATGGTAGTTACTCATATTTCTGTTACCTAGCCTATTGTCTACTATAACCACGTGTCACATAGGTAGCGTTTAAAGAAAAACTGAAACACTAAATAAAACTGAGAAGCGGAGAATTATAGATTTCTTTTTTATTTTATTTTTTCACTGAAATTTTTTTACTTATGTTTTGGAACAATAAACTTGCAAAAACTGCCGCAAGGCATGCTGCGAAACATTCTCTTGCCTGCAATTCGTCGAAACCTAAACTTGGGGGTTCCGCGTGCCAAACCAAAGGACATCTAGCTGCCATGTCAGAGTTAAAGACTGAGGATACATTTCGACCACCTGGGGATTTTTTGACGTGCAACTGAAATCTTCGTTACACGGCACCTTCTGCGCTATAAACGTCGCCAACTGGAGATTCGCCACCTGGGGAACCGTAGGCCGACGCTTTGCATCGGAGTCAACGAGGCGGCTTGTTATTTCGTCAAATGCATGGCAGTCTCATCGTCGCCACCTCCAAGCAAGATGAAAGAATAAGACGAGGTCACTTTACATCAGCGATGACGTCCATTTGGTTGGTCTTCCTTCTTACTACCTTCGTTTCCTGCGCTCGCGGGGCACCAGGGGCAGTGCTACACGTAAATTTCAATTTGATATTACGACGCTTCTAATATTAACAAAAACAAAAATAACTTTACGAGCATTATCTTTACGCCGCTTACATTCAAATTTTACAACTTTTTCTAGTTCTAAATTTACGTGTTTTCCTTTAAGTATGTGAAAGTGCGAGAAACATATCAATGAGGCAAACACGCAGTTAGTGCCAGACTGCGTTAGCGACATTTCTATCTTACTTTCCGATAGCAGCGCTGTGTCCTGCCGGTTACCTTTTACTTTACCCTCGTCTTCGCGCTGTTTTTGATTTTAACAATCAATCATTAAATAAATCATTGTTCTTATTCGAGTGCTCAGGAACAATCTTGCGTTCTCAGTACGGCTGCATTAAGTCAACATAGCAGGTATGCCACTGCACAAATCAACACACATGAGAGACAACATTAAAAAACAATGTCAAATACCCTTTATGCATAAAAGCCGACGGTGCAATCGACACGATCAATTTGTGGGTAGAGGGGTAAAAAGGAAGCCATAGTATAGAATACGGCTCTGAACAACACGAACTAGTACAGGAAGCAGTAGAGTATGTTTAGGTGTGGACCTTCAGTGTTTTGATGAACTCGAGTGCATTACTGTTAAATATATCAAGAATGTCCGAAAATGAGTAATTATAGGTGTGTCAAATCCTCGACACGGGATTATTAAGATTAATTAGACGCGCAGTGTACAATGGTATATTTTGCCTCGTTGTTCTTAGGGGAATTTTTAAATGTGCTTTAGACACCAATGCAGGGCAGTCAGTGATGTTGTGGGTAAGTTTGTATAGAAATATAATATCAGCATATTCTCGCCTACGCCGCAGAGTAAGCAGCGCCAAGCTACGTTGAACTGGGGCGGCTAGGTGATCAACTGTGCTATAGACGCGTTGCCCGGTCTGTAAGGGTGTAAGGATGAGCGTATATAGACATAGAAAAACTTGTTCTGAACACGTTCGAATCCCAATAGATTTTGTCGCGCAAATTCTATTCCAAACTAGAGAAGCATATTCAATGTGTGTTCGACACAAGGCACGGCACTGTGTGCAAAAGGTGCTAGGGTTATTAAACTCCTTAGTGATGTGGCACGCAATACCGAGCGTGCGTAGAGCTGAGCTCAAAATGTGGTCGATATGACTGGAGAAACGTAATGTATTGTCAAATACCACTCCAGAGATCTTTGATTTCGTTTAGAGGAGCCAAGATATCTGACTAAATGTTCTAAGGAAATATAATATTGCGTGTGTTTCGAGTGCAGGGCACGACTTTTGTTTTTGAAATATTTAGCTTTACGTCATTAAGGGTGCACCTTTTTTTAAAGCATTTATATCATTCTGTTGCAAAACAGAGTCGCGTTGGTCTTGTACCTCTATCAACATCTTAATATCATCTGCGTACTGTAGAAAAGAAAAGTGGCGAATCACAGTTGAAACGTCATTAACAACAACTAAATACAGAACGGGTTCGAGAACGGAATGTTGAGGAACCCCCGTTGTAGCCTAATAAGTAGCAGAATGATTACCGTGTACGCTATCAAGACAATTCCTATCACGCAAATAACCTTTGAACAACGAAAGTAGCGAATTGTGAACATCTAGTTTTGACCGCTTCGCTAGCAATATTTAATGATTTACAATGTCAAATGGTTTACTTAAGACAAAGTAAATTACATCAAGCTGGCCTCTATTAAAGACGAATGAGCAGCTGCTGTTGTTGACGATGATGATGATAATGATGATGATAATTATTATTATATTTACAATGATAATACTACTACTACTAATGATTATATTATTTTAATTTGCACATCTTCTAGTATCTACTCGGGAGTGTTCAAGGCTAGGCAGAATGGTTGGGACCCTTTCGCAGGTGCGCCTGCTAGCCTGCCGCCGAGTTAATTAAAATCTATAAAACTATATATACAATGTATAAAAAGATATACAGCCGCGACGCCCACATATATGCATTTATAAACACGCACTTCATAAAAATGCCCGCATTCATACACAAACAGACGTACACACGGACGTACGCACAGGCACACAAAAGCATATTCATGTGCATGCACGCACGGACCCACGCACGCGCACACGCTTGTGTATTCCATTGTCTATTGTTTTTTGTACTCCCTCCTATTATAGTCCCCGCTGGGGGACTGATAGTATTATGAAATAAATAAATAACACAAACTCTTGTGGTACATCTATGTCATCTCAACGCGGACCGGAGCGAAGAGGAAATAGCTCAAACTTCAACGTTAATGCAGTTAAAAGTTGGGTGACTTGATCAAAGTGTTGGTTGCCTGTTCTCACAGGCTAAGGGCCTTTCAAAACATCTTATCAAGGTTCATTGGACGTATATATAGCATTGCTCGGTAATGCGAGGTTTTATAAAACCTGCAGCGTTTGCAAGCTCAGATCTTGAATATATTGAATATCTTGAATATGTCGAATACCTTGAATATCTTGAATATCTTGAAACCGTTAGCAGCCATCTTCAATGTTGTGTTTTTACATTTTGACAGCTTCAGTCCGGACACAGCCGAGGCTACAAGCTGATCGCAGCAATCAAACAGCGCCAAACTTAAACGACATGGTGTTAGCATATGTATCTACGTGCTCTATTATCATTTAGTCAATCATTCATATGAAAGGCCCAATGACTTGCGCTTTTGACGCTTTCTGATCGGCCCCATTAGCCTGTAGCGTCGGCTGCGTCCGATGCTAAGCGTTTTTATGCGTTTATTTTAGGAACGGGAGAAAAGAATGATCATTGATGGGAACCTGAACGCAACGTACGAAGAGCTAATAGGAGTTTACCGACCTACAGGTTGTTTGCTGCTACGCCCGTCTGTTCTTATCAACGGGGTGATGGAGTGTCGACAAAAACCTCGGCTTCACTGCGCCGTTTTGTTTTGTTTCTTTTCTTTTTTGTGTGTAAGCGTATGGTTGATGTCATTCCCTCGGGACTCGAGCGATTTCGAAAGGATGAAAAACACGTTTTTTCAAATGAGCTGGGAGTTCTGAGTTAATTTCGAGGTACGTCCGTTCCCATGTGGTTTTGCCGGCAAGCCAAACTGAACTCTTTCTTTTTAGTTTTCTGAAATATGTTTAATGGTTAATATCAGGATAAATTGTGAATATACGTTCAACTTTGGCGGCAAGCTCATCAACAAAGATTTGTCGTCCAATGCATATTTTGGCATCTAATCCAGATGTTCTCTAATTTTGTGGATGCAAGAGATTCACAAAGTGGAATGGTGCCTAAGTCATTTCGGTTGCGTCACTTTGTGATTTATTGGCTTATGAAACAACACAGAATTTGCCTTTTTGCCAATAACCGCGATATGTGCGCCCTGAAACTAAATTGCCTGAAGTGTAAAAAAGAATAATAATATCTGGATGTGAGCTCCATGGTAAATCGAGCATAAAAATACAGCGAAAGATGTCTACCAAGTATACGTGAACGCTACTCACGAAGTAATATTAAAAGGGCACTCAAGTAGCGTCTTAGATCGTCTAGTTATAGTCATAACTCAATATACGTGGTCCAAGCATCATAAAAATCTAAAATTATATTCAATGGTGGCTGACTTTTTCTTTTAAAATCCAATAAAAGATTGTGCCACGACCACCTTTCCGCGCCGTGGCGCAGAACACCAGGGATGCCGTCGGGCGGGAAGGCAACAGGAAAGGGCGTGCGCCAGCCAATCACGAGCGACAGCTTCCCGGCGGGCTAATTATTCGAATGCGTGCGGATACGACGGACTCACTTTAAAAATGTTCATCGAATGTGGTGTCGTCATGTGAAAATTCTTCGGCAGAGGGCAGATATCGGGTCCATCTCGTACACCGCCACTCCTACGCGCGACGCGCCGCAACGCGCGACGCGCCTCGAACGCGCCTCAAACTTAAGGGCCATACACACATCAGCGTTTGAGCGCGGTGCGTTCCGTAGCGGCAAGCGGACGCGTTGCTTTGCGATGTGCGCTTGCGCCAAGCTTGTACGCACATTTGCTCTGACACGCAGTCAACCGCAGTCAATAGCCAATAAGAACGCGCTATTGTCGCTAGCGGCTCACCAATAGTAAACGAAATCCACGGCAACACGGCGGCGCCCAGCGACAGCGCCGAAGTGTTCGATCTTAAGACAATCCCGCTGGCTTCCCCGACATTTTGTTAAACTTGAACATCGCAGCCTTGGGAAAACCAGTCCCCACCGCTCCCCAAAACGAAAAAGCAAGCACTGCGAGCGGAACCGGACACGTCTTGCCGAGTCGGCCGAGTGGCGCGAGCGGACACGTCACCCTCCTCTCCTCCACTCTCCTCTATCGGCTTCTGATTGTTCGAACGCACCGCAACGCTTCGGAAAGTTGAACGAGTCTCTACTCGCTTGCGCCGCGCTACCGAGCCTTGCGGGAAGGCGCGCCTCGTACCGCAAGCGACCGCGCCTGGCCGCAAGGACTCCGCAACGCACTCAAACGCGTTCAAACGCGAATGTGCGTATGGACCTTTAGACGACTTGACGCCGGCAGTGCACGGCGCGCGAATTGTCTTCGGCGTCGACGCGTCGACACCGGACGCAGAAGACACACCCGAACGGAACCATGCGGCTCGGCGACACAGACTGATAGGTGATACGCTCTTTATTGTAAAACTGACATGTACAGTTGATGCCAGTTTTCTGCTTTAAGGTGCAAATGTGGTTGCTGCATGCCGATGGAGACCGTCGTAATGTGTGTCTGCTGCCGGGAGTGCCCTGCCGCCGTAGACAAGCAGCGGGGCCGGCATAGCTGCGTGACGAACCACCTCGGTTTCGACTCGCTGTGCTTCAATCCGGGTGTGCCACAACTCGCGTTACATAATATGCGCCACTATGGACAGAAGAAAATGGAAGCAACAAGAAACAAGTGAGTACAACTTGCCAATCGCGTAACTTGCGATCGGCGTCGACACCGTTCTAAACCTCGGCCCTTGTTTTTCTTGCCGCGGGTACGCACGCGATACCTTTCAATAAAACACTATTAGGGATCAATTGCTTTTTTAATGTCCGCTTGGCGTGTCTGCTTTTCCCCTTGTTTGCCATATGTTTTCGTTTCCTTGAACATGCCTCCTAGGGTGCGAGCCGAGAATAAGGACTCCAGCGACATGGAGTCGGAGTCGGAGTCGAAGTTGGGCTCCGGTCCGTCGTCGGCTGAGATCCTGGCCCTCAAGGATGGCATGTGCACCGCCGTCGAGTTGGTGACAAAGCGTTTAGCAGCCGTCACGGGCGGAACCGGCGGCCAGCGGCAGCGGGATCCCGAGCTACGAGGCTCAGTGACCGCAAGACCGTCGCCGACTCCTTGGCGGAACCGGGCGGCTACGCAAGAGCGTCCAGCGCCTTGGAAACCTACGTGCTGAAGTGAAACCTCCCCTTTGCCTTGCCGGCGAGTTCGAGGCAATGGTGGGTGTGGCGAACTCCCTTCTTATCTCTTGAGGCGTTCCGCCGCAGCTTTCGAGAGGAGTTCCAGGCACGGGGGTTACAGTCTCGAGTCCAGCGGGAAATCGAGCGTCGCACACAACACCCAGAAGAAGGCCTTGTGAAGTATATCCGGGTCATGCAGAAACTGTTGGACCGAGCGGTACAAGCTGCTCCCGAGTCGGAGCAAGTTGCTCGCATTGTTCGTCCGTCACCCCCGCTACAATATGTATCTTCATGGGCGCAATTACGACACAATTGAAGACCTCGTGTAGGGAACCGTCCTGGTTTGCCTGGACTACAGGCCCCTTCCCTCTACCGCAGAAGCCTCCGAGTCGCCCTGTGCGTGGGTACCTTCCACATGCGTCGACCAACAACAAGCAACTCCGACTCGGCGCTTCCTGAAAGGGACTGTACCCATTTCGCCTACTTGACCCCTCGCCTTGGACCCCCTTGACTGAAGTCGGGATGGGGAGCGGAGGTTGAATGTTTTATATAAAGATGGATCGTCAAGAGTCTAAATTATTCCTAATCAAGGCAGGGAAGCCCCAAGCACCTAAGATTGCCCCCCCCCCCCCCCTTCGAGGTCCGCATCAGAGCGAAATTTTTCCTCAGGTGCTGCAAACACCCTTAAGTTGCCGGCTGCAGTGTACCCACGGCGAAAGCTTGCTTTCTGACTGTCTTTGAGATCATTGAACGGCCAAAGGCCCCAGCTTGGGCCGAGAGGCTGGCATTGAGGAAATGAACCAGTGGAGCCAAGAGGCAGCTGCCAAAGTGGGAGAGAACGGGGTAACATGGGAAACAAAGCAGCAAAAGACCGTCGGCAGCCCAGTTCCTGCTACAACTACGGACAACGTGTCCGCTTCCGCAGCCAATGCCCGTACCGGTGGCGTCTGGGTTAGAGAAACCAGTGAAACCAACAGGGCCTGCGACGCTGAACCTTGAGATCTTGCCGCCGTCGGCCCCTACCCTCGAAATGAGTGAGTCGCCAGCACTTCTCCTTTCTGCATCGCGTACGACATACAGATCATTGCATGGAGAATCACATGACAGTTTCTCTAATTGCCGTTTCTTAGTCTGGATAATAAAATTTAGGAATTTAGATTCTTGACGACCCAGCGTGATGTAAAAACATTAGGCATCCCGACGCCATCCCGACTGCAGTCAAGGGAGTCCAGAGCGGTGGGCAAGTAGGCGAGGTTGGTAGAGTCCCTTTCAGAAAGGCGCCCAGTCGGAGTTGCTCGTTCTTGTTCAAGGCATGTGGGTGATACCCAAGCACAGGGTGGCTTAATAATGGAGAAGAAATTTCGCTCATTGGAGACGTTGTAGAGCTGTGCAAAACGAAAGAAGAAACGCTTTAACGTCTTGTGATATGTCTGGTGTTAGTTTTAATACGGATTCTTTTGTACGTTATGGATACAATGCACGTGCAGAGAAAAAATGAAAGCCGCTTACAACTCTCTGTAAGGCCGAATTGGAGCGCAGCTCTTGAGGAGGGGGGAAGGTGCGGAGGGAGGGGGGTTCACGTGACCTTGGGGGTCACGTGACCTCGGGGGGGGTCACGTGACCTTGAGGTGGTCACGTGACCTCGGGGGCCACGTGACCTCGAGGGTCACGTGACCTGGGGGTCACGTGACGTCGGGGGGGGGTCACGTGACCTCGGGGGCCACGTGGCCTCGGGGGTCACGTGACCTGGGGGTCACGTGACCTCTGGGGCCACGTGGCCTAGGGGGTCACGTGACCTCGGGGGGGGGGGTCACGTGACCTCGGGGGCCACGTGGCCTAGGGGGTCACGTGACCTTGGGGGATCACGTGACCTTGGGGTGACCTTGAGGTTACGCCGACGCCGACGCCGACGGCGACGCCGCTCAAGCCGGAAACGGGCGCCTAAGAGCTGCGCTCTAAAAATGGAACCATACTTAAAGGAGCCAAGTAAATTAAACAAAATCACTCCTTTTAAACCGCGAGTGCAATGAACAACCAAATGATGTTATTGAGACCTATTTTATTTATCATTACTGAAAGTTACGAGAACACCACTTTCAAAGGGCTAACAAAAGTTTCATAAATTTTTCATATATATGAAAGTTAAACCGTATCACCAAACATTTATAGTTACATTCTCTACACTATAACGTATCCGCATGTCAAATTTGATTATAATAAGACAATGTCAAAACCAAACATTTTTGTCCGCAAACTCTGAAGATGCTCCAAAACTACATAAAGAAGAAAGCGTGTTCATATATTTGCAAAGTGTTTAGCAACATTCTTTCATGGCGAGAAAAAGTAATTTTTGGTAATCTTTTTCTTTTAAGAAATTGAAGCTAAAGAAAACTGCGACGGAGAGGGGAAAGATAGGCCTACTTTTCAACATAAATGGGATGGCGGGCGACCTCACACTTCGAGTAAAAAGCGCGCACACGAAAATGGCTTAAATGTACGCCTTTCTGGCTTGCCGGGAGTTCTCCAAAATTCGTATTTGACTAATTACCCGTTCATCATCCATCCTAATTATCTTACACATAATATACGAAAACTTAAAGGTAATAAAACGCCTAAACCTCGAAATTACTTCTTGTTTTTTAATAGTGGCGTTTTAGATGCGGAGCATCTCTTGCTCGGGTCTATGTCCCGCGGCGTTTTCGTCGGCGTCGTAGTCCGCACTCCCAATACGCACGCGCAACTCTCCTCCTTCCCTCTCTCCAACAGCTGCGCGTTACTCTCTCCGCTCTCTCTCTCTCTACCAGCTGCGTGCACTGCGCGTGCGTTCGCTTCTCCTCACACCACGCGCGCACGCGCAACTTCCTCCTCTAGTCTCCTCTGCTTCAAGTGTGAAAAAAAAAATAAACGGCGAGCGGCGAGCGTTCTAAGTTTCTTTGGCGCCATCTCTCGACGTCAGCACGCAACTGACTCTTTCCGCGGAACCAACACGATGCTCCGTATCACCCCATGGTTCCCCTCGGAGGATGGTGTTTTTCGTCCTCCACCTCCCCTTACACTGCGTTTGTGCGCAGATCTTGCTTGGTAAAAAGGTGGTTTATAAAATTGTTTTGTGTTATGCTCCTGCATTAACTAACTTCAAGCTCGACGAAACTTTGTAGCTATACTTCGTTTCACCTTTGATTGGGCCGTAACCAAAGCTAAACCTATGGGCCAATCAAGCCTCACTAAAAGCGCTCTTACCGTGCACCTTTTTCCTCCGTCCGCGTAATATTCGAGCTGTTTCAATGTGTGTGTTTTTCTCGTTTTTTTAACGCTACTGTAGCGTGTTTTCGGGTATAAAGTGGAAGGGCAAAAGAAGTACAAGCGCGAGCAGGGTTCGCTGAACTCGGGCTACAATATTCCCCCGCAAGATCACGATAGAGCCAGAAAACTATTTTCTTTACCTTGCTGGTCGGTCATTTCGTTATTTATTTATTTATTTTGTTATTCATATTACCTCTAAAGGCCCTCGTGAGAGGGTATTACATAGGGGGGGGGTACATAAATCGTTCCAATAGGAACTAGTGCACAGTGAACAACATATGAGAATACTAGAAGACAATCAATACACTTAATAATAAAAAGAAAATAAAGGATACACTCAAAAACGAATAAAAAACATACACTCACTCATCACACTGCAATAAAGCTGAGTCAAGGTAAAAACAAAATAGTACACATTTGCTCTGCACGTTCCGGAAAAGAGGAAACAACAATGTAAAACAGCAAAAGTTAGATGGCATCAGTATTTTGAATTTGTTCTTGAAACTTCGTGGTGTCTTTTTCTGAGGCAATGTGCGATGGTAGATTATTCCAATCGATTGTGGTACGTGGAATGAATGACCGGGAAAAAGCAGATGACTTACAGGTTACGCGTTTAACTTTGTAGGGGTGATCGCGGCGTGGAAAAATAACGGCAGGTGGCTCGAAGAAATCACCGTGAAGTGACGCGTGGTGGTAAAGTTTATGGAAAAGTGATAGGCGTGAAAGTTTGCGACGATGGAGTAGTTCGGGTAGCTCTGCTCGGCGTTTTAGTGCTGTGACGCTGGAATGACGTGAATAATCTGAAAATATGAAGCGAGCGGCACGATTTTGCAGTGATTCAATGTCGTTTATGATGTAAGCATGTTCGGGATCCCAAATGGCTGATGCATATTCTAATTTCGGACGTATTAGTGTGGAAAAGGCAAGTTTGCGTATGTTAGGAGGAGCCTGTTTAAGGTTACGCTTGAGAAATCCGAAAGAGCGGTTAGCAGCCGCCAGGGTGAGCTTTATATGGTAGTGCCATGACAGATCAGGTTGCAAATGAATTCCAAGATATTTATAAGTGGAGACGAGGTCAACAGTATTATTATTTAACACATAGGAGGTAGGAATCCGGGGTACGTGTTTAGTAAAAGACATAGACTTTGTTTTAGAGCAATTTAGGGTCATTAGCCAGGAAGAGCACCATGCATTAATAGCATTTAGATCAGTTTGCAAAGCTTTCTGGTCATTGACAGAGGAAATTATTCGGTAAATTACACAATCGTCAGCAAAAATTCTAATTCGGGATGAGACACAGGATGGCAAGTCATTAATGTAGACTAGAAACAGTAGTGGACCTAGTACGCTACCCTGTGGGACTCCCGAGGTTACTGGTTTGAAGGAAGAGTTACAATTGTTAGCGGACGTGAACTGTTTTCTAGACGAAAGGAAATCTTTTACCCATGCCAAAATGTTAGGGTGAATGTTAAGCCTAGACAGTTTGGTTAGAAGCCGGTGATGAGGGACGCGGTCAAAAGCTTTAGAAAAGTCGAGGAAAACAGCATCAACCTGGGATCCACCGTCAAGAGCTGAATGTATGTCATGAATGAAGCCGGCGAGCTGCGTGTCACATGAGTATCCTCGGCGAAAACCATGCTGATATTTATGTATGATGTTATGATCTTCCAGGTAGTTAATTACTTGTGTGTGTATTATATGTTCAAGAAGTTTACAAATGGTACTGGTTAACGAGATGGGACGATAGTTTAATGGCGATGAGCGTTCACCAGACTTGAAGATGGGAATTACTTTTGCGATTCGCCAGTCATGTGGGATGCAACCTAACGATAACATTTGTGAAAAAAGGGCTGACAGTATGGGACAGATGCTAGCTGATATATTCTTTAGTATCTTATTATTAAAGCCGACATGATCAGAAGCAGTAGAAATTTTGAGTTTATTTAGTAAGGAGTATATACCCGCTTCAGTTATTATTATTTCTGGCATGCTGATATCAGGAATGAGGTTAACTTTCGGGCATGACGAGATGTCTTCACACGTGAATACTGATATGAATGCGTCGTTAAAAACCTGTGCGCACTGAGACATGGGAATGACGTCATTATTACTGGCGGTAAGGACGATATCAGGATGCTCAACAGGATTAATGACACGCCAAAATTTCCGAGGGTTATTTAGTAGCATAGATGATAAATCATGTTTGAAGAAATGACGTCTAGTTGTTGTGAGCAGTGACTGATATTCCTTATCACATGTTTTATAGCGTAACCAGGAAACTGAAAGGGGGTCTGTTTTATTGGCGTGGCGGTAAAGTCTCTTCTTTCTGTTATTGAGGCGTCGAAGCTGTTGGTTATACCACGGAGCGGTGTTTACAGTTTTGATGGTGATAAGAGGAATGAACCTGTTGATTAAATTGGTAAGTACATTTCTAAACATGAGCCAATTATCTTCCACGGACCGGGATAAATACCCTTCCAAAAATATATTTGAGAATGACAGGAATTCATTATTAATGCTATCGTAATCACCTCTATTATAGCACCTTATTTGCTTGTTGGTAGTTTTGCGCTTGTTAGGGAAAATCCGGACGCTTCCAGTAAGGACGTCGTGGTCAGAAAGCCCGTCAAGATGAGTAATTTCAGAAAATATATCAGGGTTGTTGGTAAATACTAGGTCTAGAATATTAGCTGATGTGGCCGACCGCCGTGTGGGATGAGTAATTAGCTGAACCAGGGAAAAGTCGAGAGAAGAGTGGACGAAATTATGTGATTCACTATGGCCATCCCTAACGGATAGAGTTGACCAGCAAATGCTCGGAAAATTAAAATCGCCAAAAATTATTAAGAGAGAATTAGGAAAACGAGAACACAGTAGCGTCAGGACACGGGTAAATTCACTAGAAAAGTCAGTATTTGCCTCTGGTGGGCGGTAAAAAACACCTATAAGTATGACACGGCCACCACACTTCAGGGAAGCCCATACACATTCCAAAAAAGAGGTAACTAGCACAGGTACCGCAAGCACATCATTTTTTATCGCCAGAAGTACGCCACCTCCCCTTCTATGTTTCCTGTCACAACGAAAAAAATTGTAATCTGCCCACGTGAGAAAAATACTGCTATCAGGAATGACATCGCTTAGCCACGTTTCAGTTAATGCGACGATTGTTGGTGTACAGGAATCAACGAGGGAAGACAACGGAATGCTTTTTGACTGAACGCTTCTAATGTTCGTGTACAAAAAACGAACACCACCAGAACTGCTTTGTTGCGATGTTAACGATTGATTAAGTGTTGAACGGGGGGTAGGGTCGGGCTGCAGTCAAACCGTAGCGGAAGAGGATTCAGATAACGCAGCGTGATTAGTAATGGGTGCGGCTTTATTTGAATTGGTGTCCCATACATAAACATCATCATTGATGTGAAGCCTGTCAAAAACGAGCCTCACACGGTCACTTTCCTTTTTTATTGATTTCGAAAACTGCAGTAAGTTTCGCCGCTTTTCCCGAACTGGTTTAGAAAAGTCACGTGACAGGCCGAACGACGTATTTTTCAGCTTACTGCCACGACCTATTATTGCCTCCACCTCTTTATCATTGAAGAACTTGGCAATAATAGGCCGAGTTTTATCGGGTAAAAAGCGCCCCAAGCGATGTGCACGGGCGATAGAAGAGACAGTGAGCTCGAGCTGATTCTGACAGAAATCAGTTACGATTTTTTGAACGGCCTCCCACGATTCCGTTGGATCACCGTCAGCGATACCATAAAATAAAACATTTGACCTTCGTGACCGATTTTCTAGATCATCGATCTTGTCCCGGATAACTGAAATATTGTTATGGCTTGTGGTGGCTACCGAAGAACCAGACGGCTGAATTTTGGACTGCAGGTCGATGATCTGGCTCTGCATTTGCGACAGTTTCGCATCATTGTTTGCGGGGATTTGTGCAGAGATAGAAGACTCTACCCTAGATTCGAGTTCCGTGACACGTTTTGAAAGCGATTCGTAATCGTTTTTCAGGGTGATATGAATGTGCAAGACCTTATTTACGGATTCAAGCACAGAAATATTTGAAGCTTCCATCCGCTTAACCGCATCGAAGACATAGACAAGTTTCTCTTCCTGAGCCTTAGACATGGGCCCTGGGTTTGACTCAATGTCACCATGAAGTAATAACAGGCGCCAGAGGTACAATGCAGCTGCGCGAACACGCCTCGAAAAACAAGAACAAGAACAAGGGGGCCACGACACCGCAATTACACAAACATCATCGTCACGGTAGCCATGCGCATCAAAATAACTGACCTGCAGAAGTGCGAACGGTGAGTGGCGTAGCCTCATCGCGGCGTCGTGGCCCGAAGTGGCGTCGAAATGCGCGCGCTTTTGACCACCCCACGAAGTGGGCGGGACGGCGGAAGCAGTCCCTTGTTGCCAGGCAGGAAACCGGATGGTCGCCGAAAGCGCTGGTGCTGCCACAAAAACTGCAGAAAGTCCGTCACCAAACGATGGCTCGTCGAAGATGGGGCGCACCCCTGTACGCCAGACTTGCTCGAACGGCACGAACAGCTGGGCAGAGGTGACAAGCGGCGACTGGCCCAGGGCAGCGAGGAGCAGTATCTGCAGAAGTGCGAACGGTGAGTGGCGTAGCCTCATCGCGGCGTCGTGGCCCCCTGTCGCCACACATCCTTACGTACCTAGAGTCTTTCGCTGTAGAAGCATCTCACTTTGTTCAGGACATGTGCAATATGTGTCAATCGCCTTTAATTGCTGGTTCATTCCCAGATGAGCCAACACGAGCTCGTTTTTAAGTCTACATATTCTAGTATCTAATCAATTTAATTCCAGTGCAAA
>JAZHYW010028187.1:0-36742 GCA_037355805.1 Ixodes ricinus | reverse complement strand
GAGACTGCACGCATGATTATTGAATTATCATTTTCGCTCGGCTGCCTCACTGCTGAATGTTTATAGCGAAAAGCCGTAGAGTGGTTCTTCGAGGCGCGCTGCAGAGCAGCCTACGTGCAGGTGTTTACAGAAGCTTTGATGCTCGGAACAGAGAGCGCATATTTCAAGAAGCGCGACAGATGCAAGCCTTCTTGGGATAATTAGTTGTGGAGATTAAATGCTCCCGAATTAATTATCTTAGCCTGATGGCAGTGAATGCCTCTTATAATATATTTAAAATTTGGCTTGTTTACAAGATGAAGCGTTCAAAACGGTTTTAAAGAGTAATGATCTTTTATTCATATTTTTTAATGAGACGCACAGCATTTTTTCGAGGCTAAAATATGAAATTTAATTTATATAGTGGTCTTACCAAACACCTGAGATTGGAGGGGAAAAAAAAGCAACAGCTTACATAATACGGTCGACGTTAAATTTTTAATTCTTTCGCGCGTCTTTTTTGTGCTTTGCTTAATCTTGCATTTCTGAAAATGCGCGTCGTTGGGCGATTTTTTTTTTCACTCTTTTTTTTTTTGCCTGCCGCCATTGCATTTTGAGTTTTTATTCTACCGAGTCTTCAAATCGCACTTCGCGATTCATATGCCATTTCCTTACATATATTTTTTCTCTTTTTTTTTACGGAAAAAACATGGAATCCTGTTTTGAATACCCACTGCCTAGAGTATCACGCTTCTTTCGTTTCACTCGTTTTTTTTTCTAATTTTAGTGTCATGTCAGATTTTTATATTACAGCCTGAAAAACTGCGCGCATTCGTCGATGTTCGTGATACGGCGGGTGCTCTCGGAGAGCGTGGTAGTCTGGACATAAACCCGTTTTTTTTTTTTTTATGAGCGAGGTTTTATTATGTTTTTCTAAATTCAAGCGTTAGCTATAAAAGAACGCGACGTAAATTTAAGAAGTGATGTCAGGTACCTGGAGCCCGTCTGCGACTGGTGTGTTTAGCGCCCTATCCCGTCCAAAACGTCTAAAATAGGTCTCGAAGTGGCAACGAACGACGCCACAGAAGCCGAAGTGGTCTGCTGTCGGATTTTGCGATCCTGGGGGTTGGTCGTAGAAATGCCGGCGAAAAGCGCGAGCGAACGCGAGAGTGTCGCTTGTCGTCGCGGCGTCTCAACTTCTGGCTGACAAAGCTTCCGTGAACTGCCCAACGGGAGAGCGACCTGCATCGGAACAGGCGTCCGCCACATAAACCACCGCTGCCGGTACGCCGCCAGGATCGCGGCGGGTGACAGTGGGACACTTCCATGACGTCACCTGCCGGAAGTCGAGGAACCACTTTTGTGGACGCCGTAGGCACACCAATCGAGCACGCGTTCCAGACAGCATAGTGATGCCGTCGTGTCTGCGATAAGAATGGCGTTTTGATGACGATTTCGTGAGGATGTCCTAAATAGCCTCCCCCCCCTCTGTTTTTTTACGCGCAAGTTTGAGTTGTGTCTAATGTTGTTGATAGCTTAAGTGAGGCAGGGCGTCTCAAATCCCGAACATCTTCTCATCCCTCCACAACCAATGAGATTGCTGCATTGGCCGATAAGAACGCCCAGGAACCAATCAGAAAGCGCGAACACCCTAAGCCACGCCCCGCTTTTGTTAAGCTGTAGGCGACTGTGGTACGCGCATGCGTACTAGTGCGAGGCTGTTTGGGCAGAAATGGAGGGAGAGGAGGGGAGGAGAGCACGACGCCGGAACGCCGAGCGGCCGAGCTTGGGTTGCGAACGATTAGTGGCTCCAAGCAAAGCTACCCAGGCAGCACACCGTATTGGGCCAACATTGGATTTGATGTGGCAAAGAATGGCCCAACAATGGCCCGATGAGCCATTTGTTTCCCAATATTGGAATCACATTGGACAATAATGGACTATCAAAGCCAATGGTTTTCCAATATTGGTAATACGTTGGCATAGGCTGGTCAACATTGGACTGTCAAAGCCAATAGCTTTCCAATATTGGAAATACGCCGGCATAAGCTGTCCAATATTGGACTGTCGGAGCCACTGGCTTTCTGATATTGGCTTTACGCCGGCATAAGCTGTCCAATATTGGACTGTCAAAGCCAATAGCTTTCCAATATTGGATATCGCCGGCATAACCTGTACAATATTGGACTGTCAGAGCCAATGGCTTTCCGATATTGAATATACGCTGGCTTAAGCTGGTGAAAATTAAACTGCCAAAACCAAGAGTTTTCCAATATTGGTAATGTCATGGTATAGGCTGGTCAATATTGCACTGCCATAGCCAATGGCTTATCGATATTTGTGTCGCCTAGGCTATAAATCCGCGACCCTTTTTTTTTTTGCATTGCAGAGGTAGGAAAGTGGAAAAGAGTCATTCACGCGCTCGCTCGGAGCGAGAATTTTATTTAGCCAACTTCATGGGGCGTACGTCGCCGGTGCTTTATAACCGCGATTACAAATACGTCCTTAGCTGCCTATAGGATTATTGCAGTTTGTTTGCCGGCTGCTCTTCTTTCGCATTGCCTTACCTCGGCGTTGAAAACTTAATTCCGTTTTTTAGGTTTAATTATTTTTGTCTTTTCTAGTGTGTTTTGTATGCATATGCATTACGTAGCGTTAACGTCTTCTACTTTGTCCGTGCCCCTGCCATGTTTGTATTTCTTTCTGCGTGCTCTATTTTTTATATTTAATGTTTCTGTGCATATTTGTCATTGACGACGCAGGTGTCGACAAACATAAAGCCGCCGCTTACGCCGCCAACCGAAGTGACTTCTACTCTCAGTTTTACGAGAGTCTATCGCGCTAGAAAGTCGTCTATTGGACTCGAATGAAGTCTCGAGAGGGCTGCTTCGACTGCCAGTGCACATGTCATCACTGTAGGCAGAAGAACGACGTAGCAATCGCGACGCGAGAGCATACTGCGCCTCCATCTGGTCGGCCGCGCTCGCTCTGCGGAAATGTTAGCGAGGTACTCTCGAGCCCCGTTAGCTTACTGAATTTTGAAGACGCTACTTTGTCGTCGCGAATCCTTTGCCCTTCGAACGGTTGCGAAGCCGTTGCGCCCGGCGTATCCTACGCAGCATCTTTCCGAAATTGTTCGCGCAGCATCGCAACCGATTCATCGTGTGTTGAAAGTCGAACGATGTGCTGTCCGTGGTGTCTTTTATGTGTAACTCTTTCGTAAAAAAAAATTTAAGTTTAAAAACGCGAACCTAACAGTGTACAAATAATTTTAAATTTATTGATAAAAAGAATATATATATATTTATTTAGTTATTTGTGGACATCGTGCGCAAAAAAATAGTCGCGCTTAGTTCTTCATTCTAAATTTTAATGTGAGTTATACGACGTAAAACATTGTCTTCAAACTTGCCCCGTTTAGAATCACTTTTGGGCTGGACAGCTTATTTAGGAATTCAAAATCTGGCCTTCAGAGAGCTGTCCTGTTCAATCGGTATTGGCAGCAGGGTAGACGCTATGCGTGTTTTAGGCCAATTCTGTCTCCGGTAGGGGTCACGTGACTACAGTCTCGAAGCTAGTGATAAGGCAGAGCACGGAACCTGACTAAAAGCCCAAGGACACGCATAACATCCACTGCACTATCAACCTTGGGTACAAGTGACTAATCCTCTGGTTGGGTTCATTGTTGAGATGGGCCTGAAGATTAGCCTTTGTAAGCGCACCCCCCCCCGTTCTGGGCTGCTTTCTTTCTACTCGTTCTCTCATTTTCTCCCTCTCCCTAAGCTGAAGGCGTGGTAGACGGTGCGTACTCGCCGGACCAATGAGGCGTACACTTTTTATCGCTTGCATCCGCTCTCTGTGTACGGGTAACGGCAGAAGCGTGATCACGTGGTTTGACGGATGACGCATTAGCCGTTTGCAAACCCGGAATGCCTGCGAAGACCGGACCTAGCTTCGCGGGTGATACGGCCTGCGGGCCTGCTGTGGATTTCGCTTCAGCGGTAAATGTGGTAAATCTAGTTCTAGAGTTCCGATCACCAGCTGCGCATTTCGCCAAGTGCGATCTTCAACATATGCGGATTGCCAAGACCATGGATATTCTTTCGGCAGCGCCTACACACCGGTGATCTTCCTTTGTTGTGGGCATACATGTGACCACTAGCTTCGACGGACCGAAGACACAACTGACCGCCTTCTCTTCCATGTGAGTGACAAGGAGAAGTTCTCCTGACCATTGGGGATAGGTATTCTTGCTACGCAATGTACGTTTTGTCCCTATCCGATGAGTTTGAACCGTGTCGAACTCTGTGCCAGGAATCTCCGACGAGTTCAACGTGTAATCCAGAGCGATCGGCCCGAAAGGCCCTGTACAGCGCTATTTGCAAGTGCTTTTTATTCTAATAGACCGTGAGAGACGTTCTGATTGGTTATTTTTGTGTTCGAAGTCATTTTTATTTATTTATTTTTTGTTAAAATATGGCTGTCTTCTTAGCGGTAGATGCGTGCTGTAGTAAAAAGTCCTCCCGATATTTCCAAGCCGAATACCACAGCGTTGTGTAGTCCTTATTTGCCAAGGTTTGGCTTGTTGGGTGCGAGTGGAGTGTCAGTTATGTCACCGCGCTCTGCGAGTGTACTTGCCAGTAATTGTCTCTACACGACAAGCTATTTTATCTGCGCGATTTATTTTAAACTCTTGATTGATTCAAGCATCAAGCTCTGTTCAACTGTCATGTTGTTACGTATACCGGGGTATTTATTGAATTGTTAATTTAGTAGTGCGTTTGACACTGGTGAGCTGAAGAGGGAGGCCAGCGGTTGCATTTATAAATTGTAAATATTATGGAGGCAATATGGGTGCAACAATAACTACATATTTCCGTTCCGCAAATACCTTAAATCTTAAAAACGTTTTTTTTTTTCAAATCAACGTAGAAATATTGGTGTGAACTTAAATGGCGGTATTGTAATTCTTAAGACTTCTTAAAGCTAGATGAAAGGTTGAGGGACGCCATGATGTTGCAAGAGTAGAGTTAAGCAATTTATGAAATAACATTCGTACTATTTGATTAATTTTTTAAACCACTATCAATATTTTATTCTAGATCGATCAAGCTCTGAGTAAGGACAAGTCGGACGAACAAAACAATAGTAAACGCCTGGGCCGTCTTTCTAGAAACAGCGTCTCAGCTGAGACGGGGGAAAGAAAGCACTGTCAAAGCCAGCGTACGAGCTGAACGGGACTCAAACATCGACTCAAGACGCTCTCGCGTCCCATTCTTTACAGTGCTTTCCTTCACCCAGTCTAAGCTGAGACACAGATTCCAGCAAGCCGGCCCCGGTGTCTTACCTGCGCATCTATTTATTTTAGAAGGCAGTACTAAGTTTTTTACATACAAAATAACGAAAAATAATTCACTGGAAAAGAAAGTTTATAATATGGAAAAGTAAACACAAAAAAGTCGGTAGGCCTTTCCGAGATTTTATACTTGCAGTGCAACTGAGCCGATTAATCGAATGGTTAATTAAAGGGCGGCGATTAATAATGAAGCTATGTTTTATTTTGATATTCATTGTTGACAAGCGTAAGAGAGAACTGAGAGCCTCTGAAACCCTTCACCTGAATCCGAACCACCGCTTCTGTCTCTTTCAGAATCCTGTGGCCAGGCCCCTGCGTGGAATCCCTTTGCCCAGCTCTTCACCCAGCCCTCTGCCCTGTCCACTACCGAGCGTGCCGCCGAGTCTGCCTAGCCCCCCTGGTTGCACAATTTTTTTAAATCTTTTTATTCGATTTAAATAAATTATGAACTATCAAACGTTATGAACAATTCATTTGCATGCTTTATTGATTTCTAAAGTGTCCAAATGTGGTAAAATTGCTGCATTTATTAGATTTTAGTATCAGAAAGAAAACAGTGCTTGAGGAAAAAGGACAAGGGACTTGCTTGGTTCTCTGCACTCTTTTTGTGACACTGGTTAGAACACTGACTGAAAAATGGCTTCCAATAATGTCATAGACAATGGATGCAAAAAATAGCCAGTGTATTAAACTGGATGCCAATATTGGAATAGCCAATATTTAAGCCAATGTTGGAAGAGCCAGTGTGTAAGGCGCTGGATGCCAATGTTGGTTCAGCCAACGGTGAAACCTCTAGGCCAATATTGGATAAAAAAAGCGCAAACCACGTTGGTCCAACGTGGGCTAGAACGTTGGCAAACCAGTGGTCCAACATTGGCACCAATGTTGGACCACCATTGGATCGGGTGGCGTTTTCAAAAATGCCAACGTCAGACCAATATTGGAACCATTTTTTGCCAACATTGGTCCAACGGGGGTCCAACAATGGTGTGCTGCCTGGGTAACTGCCTTTGTCTCTCTCCACGGCACCCGTTGAAGGCGTCAGGGCGTCCGCGTGCAGCGTTCGAACGCGATCAGGGAGAGCAGTGTGATGACGTTTTGTGTGGTGGGGAGAAGGCCTTGACGTCTAGGTAGCATGGGCTGTGGGCGCATGCACTGCGTCTGATATTCAGCGGAACAAAGATGGCGGCCCGAAGAAGGCAATTTGTTCGAATGGTGCATAAATCACAAGGTGTGTCAGTGTCTCGCAGAAATTTTTCCTATACTTCGCTTTACCTTAAGTTCAGACTCAGTCCACGATACGAGCTGGTGGGACCAATCTAACGTCATCAACAGGCACCACTGTGGCGTTCGGCGTGTTTATTTACGCCGTTCTATCATCGCTGACCCAATGAAAAACAGAAAGGGCACAGTGACTCGTGCTTTTGATGCTGCTTGATTGATTCCTTTAGCTCGTTGCATCGGCTGCATATGGAGCCGACGCAACGTTTGGTGGAGTTAATCAAGCAGCGCCAAAAGTGCATCGTCATGCCGCTCGACGTCTTTGTACCTGTACGGAGGGCGAAGTCGGTCTGCGAAAGCTCCTTATCGAAATGACGTTGCGTTGATTTACCGTCGATACGTTGTTGATGACTAAATGATTTTAAGGTCATGATGTGTTTTCCCGCCAAGTTTAGGGAGAACTGCATTGGCGTTTAGGTCATGTAACGTCAATTTCCCCCTAAATTTAGCTGGGAAACTGAATTTGATGTTTTGGCCGCAAGACGTCAATTTTTCCTCTAACTTTAGCGGGGAAAGTGAGTTGACATAGAGGTCACGTGCCGCAAATTTCCCTAATAAGCTTAGGTCACGTGAAGCCAATTTTTTCTACTAAATTCCGCCGGGAAACTGAATTGGTCTGCATGTCCCGCGACGTCGGGTTACATGACATCAATTTTCTCGCTAAATTTAGATGAGAGACTGAATTCGTGATAGGTCTCGTGATATTAATTTCCAGGCTAAATTTGTTGGGAAATGCACGGACGGAGCGACAAAATTTTGAGGTTGGCGGTATTGCGTTTAAAAAAACATTTCATGCTTTAAGGAAAGCACAGGATCATAGAGCCTTCACGTGCATAATTGGTTTAGGCTGGGGGCAGCAAACGTACAAAGACGACGAGCGCCATGACGATGCGCTTTTGGCGCTGCCTGATTGGCTGCATCGGATCGTAACGTGGGCTTTCGCATGTAACTAATAGGGAGTGGCAGTTTGATACTTTAGACCTATGTTACGGAAGAAAAGAAAAATACACCATCTTCCCGAGGGGAACGCATGGGGTGATGCGGAGCATCGCGGATCGTAATTAATTTATTCCCTTCTTGACTGATTTCTTTTGGCCGGCCGGATTTGGGCTGCGGCGGACGCGAGCGGCCGAGAAACGCTAGCAGACGACAGCCGCAGAGTTGCGGGGAAAGCCCACCCCACTGGAAAGCCCTGGCGTGGCGCTGCGACCCGCGCGCCCAAAACTATCCTCCTTTCACTCCTCCGGGGGAACGCGCGCTACCGCTGCTTATATTCACACTTGAAGGAGAGGAGACTAGACGAGGAGAGTTGCGCATGCGCGCGCAGTGTGAGTCGAAGCGAACCACGCGAAGTGCACGCAGCTGGTAGAGAGAGCGAGCGGAGAGAGTAACGCGCAGCTGTTGGAGAGAGGGAAGGAGGAGAGTTGCGCATGCGTTGTGTGAGTGCGGACTACGACGCCGCGGGACATAGACCCGAGCAAGAGATGCTCCGCATCTAAAAGGACGCGGGACGGCCAAACATACACGCTTTTCGGGTAAGCCTTGTCAAGTTATGAGGTGCTGGAGAAAACCAGCCTTCTGCGTTAAGCCCTAATTTCGAACTCTTTCTGTTCGCGGTCCGCCCATTGGAATGCATGGGGGAGGCGCCTAAGCACGCACCTCGCATCGCTGCACCGTAGTGTTCTTTCGCAGCAAAAAAGGCCGTCTGCTTTCATCAGCCGTCACCATGGCAACGGACCTTCCAAGTGATATTTCTTTAGACTTAAGATAGCGCGTTTAAAACTTTGGGAGGGATTTTCCCGAATCACTCGACTTGGACCGAACATGTGGACACTATTATTTTGAAACTCGTGCATTATCAGTGATACGTTACGCAGACATCGTCATGTGCTTCCAACTGAAGTATGGTTGCTTTTATATAACTTGTTACTTGTATCCCATCTGAACTAGCGTAATTTCATCTGGGGTAAAATAACCAAAACTAATCCCCCAAAATTACTCTTACTATGGAATAGAGTGAAAATAATAGTGTGTGGCGTTCCTCATAGTGATCATGCTTACCAACTTCTTGAGAGGCTGGGTGTTCTTATAATATTTAAATACTATAAATTTCGACTTCTTAAAAAGTATAAACAGGAATGCCGTGAGACGAATGACTTTTTATTATTTTAACCATCACTTAGAAACAAACCTATAACATACTCTTCTCGTTACTATGATCTTTGTGTAGTAATGGCATCACGCGAAGATTATGGCCTTGGGAAGTTTTAAGATACCTTGCCGACATTTTTACACACGCTTGCGGGCTACAATGTTGATATTGAATCTTGTAGCATGAGTGAGACGAGGGAATATTGTTTTGAATCAAAATAAACTTCGGAATTATAAACAGCGCGAAAAGACGAGGACCAGACGGAGAAGGGACACGGACACAGCGCTGTTTTTAATTCCGCTGCGTCCGTGTCACTCCTTCGTCTGGTCCTCGTCTTTTCGCGCTGTTTTTAGTTCCGAAGTATGTACCAACCAGTCTTGGGTAAGTTACTTTAAAAAGTAATTCGTTACAGTTACAGTTATTTTCAGAAAAGTAGCGAAGTTACCGTTACAGTTACCGCAACAAAAGAGTAACTCGTTACAGTTACAGTTACTTTTATAAAGTAACGGCGTTACTTTTCAGTTACTTTTCTATAACACAAAAAATTAGGAGGAACTAGAAAACGCCCCTCAAAGTTTTATTGCATAAAATGAAAAGAAGTACACTTTTTACTTCATATTGTAACTTAGTAGCAGTTGCTTCTCGAAATCAGTGTTTGAAAGTTTCCACGCCAGAGTAGTGGCGCAAATCAAAATGCGTGGCTATATTCGGGTCGTGACTCCCGACTAAGAACGTATTCACAAGTTTGTGCAAGGCCAATTTGACACTCGAAATGTCGGAACAGACGATTTGGAAACTGCAAGATGTAGCTAAATAGTACTCGTTCAGTGATATATTATTCATAAAAAGCTGGAAAGTAACGATAAATGTAACGTCGTTACTTTCATCGTTACCTCAGAAAAAGTAACTCGTTACATTTACAAGTTGCATTTTTAAAAAAGTAACTCGTTACAGTTACAAGTTACCAAAAAGTAACGAAGTTACAGTAACACGTTACTAGTAACGCGTTACTACCCAAGACTGGTACCAACTCGCCCAAGCCTCAACTTCAAAATAAACATTTTATACTTGTGCTGATTATTCGGTATATTTTTCTATATTGCTTAATTGTTTGCTAGGTGTTTGCATTATATAACTTCATGTGCATGCTTTTCGGAACTGCTCTGTACCTGTGGGGGGCGGAACTGCTCTGTACCAGTCAGGCTATCCTGTTTCCTCGGTTCCCGCAATATTCATATGGTAAATAAAAAGGCTATAAGCTATTACTTAGAGCGAAACGAAATGCTTTTTTTGTCGTTTTATTGCGAGTGAGCAGCCGATTCACGAGCGTTGCATATTTGTAGCTACTAGGGTTTTTTCTAAGCGGAGGCAAACTGCTCACGCTTTCTCCCAATAGTTTACGTTGAGACATCGTATCCGCTCGTGTTCACAGGAAGCGGAAATTATTCATTGGGGTACTCCTAAACTGGCTTGCATATGGTTGTATTTACGTGCTGTTACCCTTCTAATAAAATGTACCTTAGATAATTGGTGACAAATGCTTTTTTTTATTTTAGCGAAGGGTTAGCTGCCACTCCAAAGCTGCAAAGGTTTTATTTTTATTAAAACATCACAAATACATATAAAAGGCGGAAGTAATACGTCTAAAAGATGAGAACTCAGCTTAGTTTTTTTTTTAAGGTTAACTTATTTATTATAAAAATTACGGAAATCAGAACCTTCTTCGTCTTTCTGTCTGCCCTTCGTGCTATTTATTGTTTAATATGAAACCAAATCAACAAGTTGGTAAAAGTGGTAGGAACCGATTGCGGCAATGCCAGTTGGGTCAATTTATTTTCGACATCCGTATAGTATCGCGTATTGCACATCTAGTATGTGGGTTCATCGCCACAATCGTGTCTTGCACCACACAGACGAAATAACTCGAAGTAAACCACCTTTCCGAACCATACCCTTCTTTCGCCACACATATTGATCGGCCTCCAACTGGTCGTGACCCTATTTTCATCTCACCGCCCACCTACGGGGTATAGGCTAATGGAAGCTACGTAACGACCGGAACGTAGCCCGGAGGTTCTGCAAGGCTCGCCCACGACTCCGATCTCCTGGAGCAAGAGTCCACGGCACGCTGGTTCGTTGTTCCTTTGCGTAGCGTTGCTTAATCTCCGCAAGGACTCATGTTATTGAGATCGGGAGAGGTTTCGCAATACAAAACGGCGGCACTATTGAAAGGCAGTACAAAGACCCCTCGAAGTAACAATTGCATCTCCGTGCGAGCACTTACAGCAACAACAACAAAACAAAGAATACAACTTTATATCCTTCTTTTTTTTTTACTTGGCTCTTTTATGTATTAGAATGACGTCGTTTTTGTTTTGTTTTAATAATGAACGTGATGTTATTGCCCAAGCGAACCTCCACTGTACAGTACTCTAATCCCCACTGGAGTCACTGACATCATAACAAACGCAGGAAATGGCGAGTTCCGGCATCTAATTATCGCTCCACGGCCAATGGGGTTGCGGCATTAGTGCATCACAAATCAAGTCGCACGAACAAAGTGGTTCACACCCGACGTTTATTGAGCTGTCATTTGATTTATTCGTGGATTGTCAGTTGTCACAATCGACACCCATAAGAAGACGATTTGAACACTGGAAAGAGTGTGACGGCCCCTACAGTCACTGGTGCCAATCACGCGATTGCTTGCAGTGGTTGCCACGCTTGCCTTTAACGATGACCTGCAACGGTTGCTTGCAAAGGAATCAACTCCTCCACGTGAGAAGCTTGAATGAAAAGAAATTTGAAACTGCAACAACTAGACCAATCAAAGTTCTTTCAACAAAAAAAGAAAAAAAAATCTAGGCAAGAAAGAAAAGAAAAAAAAAAGATTTGTTTTTGATTGTGTTTTTTGTGGTTTGATGGCACACAATTTCCTAGAGTTGGCAATGAATAAAAACTTAATTAATAATTTCGATGCTTATTTTTTATATTATATGTAAGAATTCATGAATGTCACTCATATGTTGAGGCTTGTCAGCTACATTAACAAAATCGAATGAAATTATGAAAATTAAAACGATGTCCCCATACAGGAAGAACATTATAGTCGTGACGACAAACTTTAGCTACTCGCTTTGAAAATGTGGGACATTGGATCACGGTTGCTTATAGCTAGGGTTCCGCGTTTTCGGTTTCTATTTTTCAAAATTCGACGTACTTTTTTCGGTGTTTCTTTTAAAATTCAATTTTCGGTTTTTTTTCGGCATATATTTATGCCAACAAAAGTTTATCGGCTTTTTTCGGTGAATATAAAATAAACACCAACGGACACCGGATCAAATTATCCTTGTAGCTCTGGTATTTGTGATCACTCAAAGAATAATGGCACAGATACATTGAAAAAGAAATGGACACTTTATTTGGCAAATCCGAGCAACTGTAAAAGAAACAAGAAAACAAATACAGAAGTACAAACAAGTCAGATATGAAGACTATGTCCAAAAGCATGGAACTTCACCTTCTGTATATCAGGATTACATGCTGTTATAATAGTACACACACAATGTACTTTCCCAAGTTCTCCTTTATGATCTGCACTCTTTCTTTCCTGTCAATATCACACTGAGCTTCGAGAATGCCCTCTCAACGCTAACACTGGACACTGGCAGGCTGAGGAGATGAAGCGTTGCCTGAGCCAAAATTGGCCAATCAACCGATTGTGACCGACAAAAGAGACACGGTGCGACGTTTTGAAGCACAACACAACATGCAGAGCTTGCATGAAGTCAGTCTTCCTTTCAACGAGTTTGAAAACACGCGTTCGAACATGGCGAAGTCATGGGGCATTTCGGACTTCAAGTTTCGATCGATGATGCGCACATTAAACCAAAACGTCGTGATAGCACCCGTGTATCCCATACATTGGGACACGATTCGATAGATACAGTCATTCTTTTTTGCCACGGTTCTGCGGTATGACCGGAAGGTCAAAGTGACCTTTTCCGGTTAAAACTCAAGTTTAGAAAATGTATTAGACCTACTTTTATCAGTTTTATCCTCTTAAACCGAAAACACCGAACCTAAAACCTGACATTTATCGGTTAAAACTGAATTTTCGAAAATGAATTCGGATACTTTTATCAGTTTTTATCGGTTTAAACCAAAAATCCGAACCCTACTTATAGCAGTCGTTTGTAATAAAGCGAAAAAAAAAGAAGAAAAAAATGTCACCATGTTTTGTGCGATCTTAACACTCAGGAAGGGAAGAGGCTTTTATCAGAAAAAAATAAACTCATCTCCAATAATTCGCGTAACTTCTTGTGAAGGTGAAAAAAAAAGTAAAATAAACAACATCCATACAATTTCTGTACCCCTTAACAAGCGGCTTGAGCATCGATTGAAGATTCATTAAGAGAAAACCCCATCGGCAAATATTGGCTTACCACAACCTCCAGGATTAACGATCACTCTGGCATAGTGCGCGGTTCATGTTGTGTTGTTACGCTCGAGGAAAACGATGCTGAGTATTATTAATGATCCCCAACGATTTGACGGTCGATGCATCGGATTTATGCGGGAAAAGAAACATCATTCGCGTAGACTTTACATGCGCAGGGATCTATGAGGCTGAGAACGGTAAGAAAAATTGAGAGGAAGAGTGGAAATACAGAAATAAGCGTAGGCATCGGAGTGCTGTGTGTGGATTTACGAAATCCCTAACATGTGAACTGCATGGAGTATTCGATAAAGTGCTTGATACATTCGATATGTACAAAGAAGTGAGAAATGTTTATTTTTATTTTTTAGCTTAAAGAACGGTTCGAAAGTACAGGGTGTCACAAAAGAAAATTTACACGGTTTTTTTTTACCGCAAAAATGGACTAGGCATCGCCGAACGCTCATTCTCCTCCCAAAGGTAGCGCTAGAGGTCACAACCAGATGCCAAAGTTTCAGCCCGATCCGATACCTTATTCAAAGTTATAAGTGATTTCCTGGAAATTTCAATGGGAAAATGGCGGCCGACGGAGTTTTCGAATACATGGGGCTTTATGGTTCCAGAAACCGAAAACGGGCAAAATTGGGCTCCATTTTCCCATTGAAATTTTCAGAAAATCACTTATAACTTTTGAATAAGGCATAGGATCAGGCTGAACCTTTGGTATCTCGTTGTGATCTCTGGCTCTACCTTTGGGCAGAGTGAGCGTTCGGCGATGCCTAGTTTAATTTTTCGATAAACAAAACATGTAAATTTTTTTTGTGACACCCTGTATTTTGAATCAAGTGGTGCGTAAGGCATCTTCATTGGATAGACTATAATTTCGGAGTTAAGGAACACCTTCTCCGGAAGTCATAACTTTGAACCCTGTCAAGCTCGTGCCAAACAGTGATCAAGCAACAGATGATTGCAACAACTAGTGTAACAATTAAACATGCTGCAATCATTTGTTTTTTAGTCTGAGAGGAAAATAAAAAAGTTAAAAACAAAATTCGGTGTTCCTTTATTTTCAGAAACATATAATGCATTGAATGTAATACTTAGTGAACGATCAAATATTTTGGTTTTTCTCAAAACATTAAACGTGACCTGGCGTTATGGAGTTAAGTCGTGGCGTCAAGCGACGAGGTCACGTGACTTAACGGTGTAAGCTAAGATATGATATCACGCTACCTTACGTTACCTTTCGTGAAGTTACCTTACGTGGCAGGCGATGTCACGTGCCGTGAGGTTGCGCGGACGCAGGGACGCAAGGACGCATGAAAGTACAAATTTGTGACAGTAGGGGCTTTGGTTATGAAGCAAGAGTTTTGTTCTTTGTCTGATCAAACCGGCCCAATGACATGCTGCTCTCGCGCTACGGCTCCTTCATGCTGTCTATATCGGTGAAGTGTACAAATAGAAAAATATTCGCTTTCACTCTTTGATTACCACCAAAATCAATTATTTAGATAGTTGAGTACCGCAATTAACGACATATCAACTATTTCAGTTGCTTTCGGATTTATTAGAAAAGCATGTAACGGAGCGTCCTGAGCTTGTTATCCACAATAAGATTTCAAGTCTCTTTGTAAAGTGCTTCCTTTCTTCAAAAGTCATAAAAAAACAATAATCCCCCCCCCCAAAAAAAAAAAAAACGTATGCGTTTGTTGAGCGCGGGAGCGCTCCAAGCTGCTGCATCTTCTACGCGTGCTAACTTCACCCAGAGTTTCCGCTCAAACTCAGTCCTTTGAAACACGAACCAGAAAAAACAAGAAAAATAAATGAAACAAGTTCAGTAGAATCTTGCTTCGCCTTTTACATGACGGGAATGCCAACCGCTCCTCCGGGGACGCATTTTTCACGCGTCGCAGCTGATAGCATCTTTCTCGCCTCTTTCTCGTCGCGAGATCTCGTCGCCTCCCAGACGCACTCGTACTTTGTTCGGTCCTAGACTCTCCCCCGAAAACCCGACAACTTCCGCTTCACTTCTATTTTTTTTTCGTCATCGGCTACGGTCGTCTGATATACACATGTACCGCACGTGACTTGCACTGACGTCCCAAAGTGTGTGATAGTGAACGATGCTTCTCTGCTGAAGTAGCTTCGTCGCTGTTAGTGCCGTCTCCTTCCTTCACGGGGGTTGCGACGATGTCAAAACTCCGAGCCCTTCTTGGCTGATTGAAAGAAAAAAAAATAGCGGGTAGACCTCGAGGTATCTAGCATTGAGGTCTACCCACTACTCTTTAATCAGAGCCAATCAAAACCCGGCGTTGTTCTGACGTCACCGCAACTCTCACGCAAGTAGCAGACGACTCTCTTTCTGCACACACCTTCTGCGCGCTGCCATCTTACTATACTGGGCTGTGTAACGGCTTCTGAGCCTGCGCAGTAGCTTTTTTGCACGGAATAGTAGACACCACACACGCGTCCGCAGCCAAAACCACCTAGGAGAGAAAAGGCCTGCGCATGACGTCATCGTTAGTGGATCCCCGACCCGCCCCAACACGCGGCGACGGCACTACGGACGCGTGTGCCGCGTTGCGGCGACTCTGGTCAAGCTTCATCGCGTTTGCCGCGTGGGGCGGGTCAGGGATCCACTAGCGATGACGTCATGCGCAGGCCTTGTCTTCTAGGTTGTATTGCCAGAACCCGACGACTCGGCATTTTTGTTTGCCTGGGTGATAAGCGTTGGAAAAGTGCGTAGAATGTTCCGACAGTCGCCCTCTGTCGCGCCGCCAACCTCGCCTTCCGCGCTGTAGAACAGGATTTGAGCGGGCGCAGTCGCTCTTGTCCGCGGAATATCAGGACGCCACAGCCATGACGGTACACTTTTGGGGCTGCTTGATTGACACCATCGAATCGTGGCGTTAGTTGTGTTCGGACCTGATGGACAACGAACTGTGGTCGTGTGACAAAACGGAGAAACAACACCAGTCTTACGCGCTGGTCTACTGCCTAACGCTCTTCGCAGACAAGAATAAGGAGTCAATAGTTCGTGGAACGAATATTGTCGCGCATTATCACATCGCTCGCTAGGCGGGCACTGGTCCCCTTATGCGATATATTGTGTTTCTGCGCGCTGCAATGACCGTGGTTCTGGCTTAATTCTCGGAACAATAAATCTATTTTCTCCGGACTACTAACAATACCGGGTTATCTTACTCATGATTTCCTGTATTTAGATAGTTTGGCATTATGCGCGTCAACGTTTTCTGCGAAAGTAAAAAAAAAGAAAGGAGGAAGGAAACTTTTTGCGGATCAAAAATGTTTTTAAAGATGTTAACGCTACATAAACAAAAACAAAACACGAGGCATTAAAACGCAAAACGTGGTAGAATGTTCTATAAATGGAATATATTCCGTGTAACGTAGGGACTCACGTGTTTATTGTCATTTAAGTAAGATAGGTGCGAAAAGGTGTTTACATGATACGCACACCTCTCAAATGTTTTCCATAACATCACGGGAGCGTCCACCGGCGGGTCGGACAGCGCCGTCTCCCGGAGCTATGCGGCGACATGAGCGAGGATGCGCTCATGCGCGCAAAGAACGTTCATGTGCGAGCGTCGTCTGTTAGTTTGTTCCGCTGGCTCAATACCACCTAGAAGACAAGGCCCTCTCATTACGTCATCGATAGTAGATCTCCGACCCGCCGCAAGCGGCAAACGCGCTGAAGTTCGACGAGAGTATACGACGCAAAGCGGCAATCGCGTGCGTCTTGGCGTCGCCGCGTGCTAGCGTCACGCTTGTTGTCAGACGCCGCAAGACGCGAACGCGGCGACGCTGACGCAAGCTAGGTGACGCTGCATGGTTCCACTGGTGATGACGTTTAGGGGTGGGGGGGGGTGGGGGGTGAAGGCGCAGCAGGCCTTGTCTTGTAGGTTGTATTGGCTCATTGCCCACGGCCCTGGCGGTCTCAACTAGCAGATAAGGAGCAGGGGATATGTGCAGTCAGCAGAAGACCCTAGCAGACGTCGCACGTGCATGAACGCTCTCTGAGCGCCTACGCGCACACACATCGCCGCATCGCGCCACGATACGGCGCTGACCGGCCCGCCGGTCGACGCATGCGCGATATTAGGGACTTTTAGCAAACCGTTACCGTGTTCCGCGTACCGCACTACCGGAGCCTTTGAAGTGTGCATTTAAGCGCGCGCCGCCGTATGACCCAGGACGCGCGCTTAAAAGCATGCTTCAAAGGCGCTGGTAATGCGGCACACGGAACACGGTAACGATTTGCTAAAAGTCCCTATTATTTAAAGAAGATAGAGAACTGCACAATAATGTTCGTGGAAAGAGTACTATTAAAATGATTGCAACATTCTGCACGCAGGCAGGTTGGCACGATGAGTCTGCTGTTTCTCGTGCAGGTGCGCTTTTGTTCTGAAAGATATAATTTACCATATTCGGAATGAAGCTAGCTTACTTGAACATCTTGGAAACCCCACACCAGGGACAAAAAGAGGGACGACACGCACAACGGTCGCTCTTTTTGCCTCTGGTCTTGTGTTTCCAAGGTGTTGAAAGTGCACCAACTCGTCTGTACATTATCCGTTATTTCTAGTTTATTTCTACTGAAGGCCTTTCTAGTCAGAGTTCGATTAAGTAGCGTCGTGCACGTATGATAACTAAACACAAGTTGCTATTGACATGACAAGTAGTTTAGCGAGCTTCTTCACAAAATATATCAAGTTTTACTAAATGATCCCTTTGTGATGCGAACCAAATGTCCTGTAGACTCGCCAGTAGTGGAATGTCGTTGGAGTAATAATCCTTAGCCAACACTGCCTCCCAACAATATCGATCATTTTTTTCAATAAAAACAAAAACGAAAATATGTATTGGTTGCTACTAGAAATGAGTCATGAGTGGCGTCGACAAATTGATATTATTTTGTTGAAAACTAACATAAGAGTCTTAAAGTCTAAGTTTACGGCAACACACGTAGAGAAAGGGAAACGGTGTTATAACTTTTTTTAAAGATACAACGGGCACTTTCATTATTGTACGTGGTCTCCGAATAAGAAATAATAAAAAAACTATATGCAAATATACAGGGTGTTTTATTTTAGCTGCACCAAATTTTCAAAAAAAGGGAACGTGAGATAGAGAAAATGAAGCGCTGGGAAAGGGTTAATGGCCATGGCGGCCTCTAGAAGAAAGGTGAAATTACGTAATTAGTTAGCTAATTAACTATAATGTTTTAGTTAACTCTTTAATTTTTCACTTGAGAGCACATAATGTAATTAGAGAATTGAAGCTCGACCTCAATATGGTCTAGCCCTTCCATCAATGTTTAATTAAAAAATTTGTAGTAGGTGCTACGGGGTCAAGAAATGACACTTTGGTACACGGCGTCAAACCGTAACTAAGGAGAAAGAGCGCCGGTAAAGTTATCGCTCCGCCCTTCCGGCTCCGTGGATCCTCGTTATCGCAGCCAGCTTCGCAAAAGAAGTGGAGCCGGCCGCGATAATGACGAATCGCATGCCCGAAAGGGCGGAGCGATAATTTTGCCGGCGCTCTTTCCTGTTTAGTTTCGGTTTGACGCCATTTACCAAAGTGACATTTCTCGACCCCGTAGTGCTTACTAGATTTTGTTTATCCAAATTTGACGACACGGCTAGACCATATTGTGGTCGGTCTTCAATCCTTTAAATGCATTAGGTGCCTTCAAGTGAAAAATTAAAAAGTGAGATAAAACATTTTAGTTCATTAGCTAACTAATTACCCAATTTCGCATTTTTTCTAGAGGCCGCCATAGCCATTAACACTGTCCCAGGGCTTAAATTACTCTATCTCAAGTTCCTTCTTTTTAAATTTGGTGCTGCTAAAAACGAAAAAATAAACACCCTGTATGAACAGTACTTGATCGAAGGAATCAAAGTTTACGAAGCCACCGAATGACAAAATCTTTGGCGGAGCCGGAATTTGAAGTCCGGGCTTTCCAATGTCCGGTCGGTTGTGCGAACCACTCCACCACTCCACCTTGTGTTTTTGACGTTCCCTATCTGTCTTATTAAAGCACGTAAACGAAATTTATCTAATCAGAGGTGTTCTGGAAGCACACGCCGCCGCGTGGGATGCAGTACGACGCTTCCTGGCACGTGGTACGGTCTCGTTGTGTTCCAGTATTCCTCTCACTCTTTGTCTCGTCACGTATGCTTGTGTTATTTTTGTTTATAAGCTTTAGAGACACGGCATCATCTGCGAGAATCAAGAGCCAAATGCTTTGGATCATATTTTTTTTCAGCTGTACCACCATTTTCTTCTTCTTCCAAAAGCTCTTGAAACAAATAAAAACTCTCGTTTTCTGTTTGTTTTTTCTAGAAACACTTACAGAAATATATTTGAGCCGACTCCCTTCTAAAAACAAATTCTACATTTTTCATAATATAGAAAGTGTTACAGAAGCAGGAATAACACGGCAAGACAGGAGAAAACAAAGACCCCGCAGATGTTGTAGATTTATTTCGCGGATCCAATTGCCTCGTTTCAGCTGAAAACTGAATCTCTTCTGTCTCCTTTCGCCTCGAAGCCAATTTCGTCAAGAGAAGCCCTACTGTTTCGGTTGCAGTTCCATTAAATGGGGAAACAAAACTAAAATTATCTTGGAAGAGGCAAGCGATTGCCCAAATGAAAATTTAAAGAATCGCTTAAGAAGCGGAAAGCGGAAGTTATTCTTCTTGGTATGTCTTCTTTGAGCAGCCGTAAGCAGTTCTAGAGTGAAACCGGTATTGTGCGAGTCGGCGTTCCTCTCCATCCTCTTCTTTCGTGCGACGACACAGAGGATGCACAAAGTGAGACGAGGGAGCATCACGTAGAGATTCCTCACGTGATTTTTCAACGCGCACGGGGTTAGTAGTCGACCGATAGAACACATAGAGTGCAACATGTGGGAATGTCGAAAAGGCAAGTCAACCTTCTCTACTTTTATCTCCTTCCCTCTTTAGTTGTGGCAGGCCACGCTTAGCCACGGTACACAAGGCTACGCCAGCGCTACGTCACGCTACGTCACGCTACGTCATGCTACGTCACGCACACACGCGAAATCTCAGTTCGCTTCCGTTTTCATGCATTTCTCCTTAGCAGAGGGAGAACTGTGTCCACGTTCCAGTATTTGGGTCGCCTTATTAGAGTGTGATGTCCTATTTTGTTCAATGAATCGGCATTTGGAATATAAAGAGTTAATATATTTGTTAAGAAGGTCAAGCCACTTTCGTCATAAATCCAATTCCAAATATTTTATCAATATGTGGCGTTAGTGAAATTATGTTTTTACACATTGAAGCGCCACGGGATGCTATAAATATCTGGAACGTATACCAGCCTACACTAAATGTTTATTGGCGGCATCGCAATTACATAAAACGGTTTTTCAACCAAAGCGATATCAATGAAATATTAGAGTTGTTTAAGTTAATAATTTAAATCTGCTTCTGATGAAGCGTTCCCAGACAACATATTTGAAATTGCCCATCGTCTGTATCTTGTACACAACTGGGAAATGGCAAGTAATAAAACAGAAACAAAAATCTGTCAAATCGCTCCTACATAGAACGTTTTACTTTGTAGAATAAATGTATTTTAATACTTAAATCACCTATATCGGAGCACGGGTTACGTGATGATGAAAATCCCCATTTCTGCATCAGGTAAATATAATCATAAAGGTCTCCCCTTGAGAACGGCCCGCGCATTTCTAGACGGCTATCCTTCAAACAGAACCCTCTTCCCGTAATTCTCCAAGGGTCGTACCCACCATATTTTTAAAACGAATTAAATAAAACCCTACGACTATATATGCCAACATATTTACCTAGAAAACCAGGTGCAACAATTTACAAGTTGATTAAATCTAGAGCACGAACGCCGCAGCATGTTCCAAGAGAAATGATTTGTTTTTAATCAAATTTAACTTATGTAGATATAGTTCTCGTGGCACTGTAGTTTTAATTAGGTTAACCCAGATCACGTTGCATGCTAATCAGATTCACTCGGACGGATTGGGGAATTCATAATCAAAACGCAGCTTGAGGAAAAAAAACACTGTATAAAAATGTCTTTTTGAAAACGTGAATTACGTCTTTAATAACTGAGTAGAGTTGAACCAAGCCGCATAGTAGAACCAGTAATGTGTTTAACAACAACCCTCTCCCTCCACCACACGCACAAATGCACTCACACACACGCACCCACACGCACATCCACATGCGCATGCACATACGCATGCACACACGTAAACACACACTCCCTCGCACGCACGCAAGCAAACAAAAACAGACACGCGCAGACGCGCACAGACGCACACGCACACACGCACACAAGTGCTGTGAATTGACCCACTGTAAATAAAGAACACAATATTAAAACAGCAGAGCGCGTGCTTTAGCCAGTCGTCGAAAGGGTTCAATGAGATGTTTCACAGTTTTCAGTCCCATCCTCATACATGCAGAACCCAAAATAATATTGAGCACCAAAAACACCCTGTCAAAAATGAAAAAAAAAACATCATGTCATGCGAACTGATATTTAAAGTATGAAGGGCCCATGCGTCAACACTGAAATGGTCTCCTAGCGGCTGGACTCCATACATCTATGCATAATAATTCAGCAAGAGTAATACATGCACTTTTTCCTGTCATCAATTCTACTGCTCAATAAACAAATAATCCTACAAGAACAATAACAAAAACGGTGAAAAATAAAAGAAACGGAGAGGATATGGAATTCGCTTTCTGAACACCAACTTCGCTTCAAACAAAAAGTTTTTTTTTTTTTAAGAAGAGGGCATTTTACGTTTGTCCGAAGCTCGTGAGAGAATTTTAATACTGAATCACGGCAGCGTAACTAAACGTAAAATTAAAAAAAATCAGATAAAAAATTATCTTGTCCGTAAAAAAAAAAAGAATGAAAGAAAAATGAATATTTGCAGGCGATATTCTACTTTGGTCAAGGGTGAGCCTGTTATTATAAATTCCAAACCTACACAGTGTACACTAAAAATAGCCCGACAGCACTCGGGGACTTTGAGAATCCCTCCGATCCGGCCACTATCGAATAACGTGACAATCACTTTCTTTAGAAGTAGGCGACCTTGTTAATTATGCATTCAATCGCTCCCGACGTTGACGAGATTTCAAGACGAGGCCTTCGTATAGGTTCTTTGCACACGCACCAGATTACAGCCGCCATTGCTGACCTTCTCTTCTCTCACCGATGTATACCAAGCCACTGAAGCGGGCTTTGACGAGCCTCCACAAAGGCCAATGCTGAGGAGAAAGACGCAGTCGTATCTAAAATGTTAATAATCTGTCCTGCTGTGGTAATGATGGAGCGATGTGATCAATGTAAGAGGAAACAAAAGAATGAAGGTCGGTTATGGTGGCACCTTTTCACAGCTGCAGCAAAGCGTCTTTATTTCTCCGGAAAATTGGGCTTGTGATGTCTTCATTCTCGGCTTACCTATCTTCGAGCCGAATATACTCTTTACTCGCGGTTCGGGAACTTCCTTCCGGTGTTTATATATAAACTTATAATTTTAAAGCTCTCTGCGGCGGAAGCACTTTCCTGGTCTTTTACGGGGGCAAGGCAGGCTTTTGGCGGTTGCCGCTGCGCATTTTCGTTTTTTTCTATGACTGTACGATGTCCGCCAGCTTGCGTCAATTGCCCGCTTAAAATAATGCGCTTGTTTTCAACTTGTCCAAGTTGAGATAATATTGGATCCGTATTGTTAATCCCTCTGAATGGCGCCGTGGTTACCGACAAATATTGCTTTCACTGGGCCGGTGCGGAAGGCATTCGGCACGCAACTCGTTTAATGTGCATGCCGCTTGCACGGGATTAGAAGCGCTAACGCGAAACAAACAACCAGATTCAATGGACTTCGCAACTGAATTCTGGGCTGTTACACTCTTCGTACGGCATAAAGAGCGTCTGAGAAAGAAAATGTATTGCGTAAATGGTTGCGGTAGCTGCAATTGAAGTGGTTATCGTTTTTTACTATGCGTAAAAAAAGAAGAAAAAGAAGCTTTGTACGACTTGAAGCGCAGAAGACTTATCCACTATTTCATGAAGTTACGTTTTATAAACTCGCATATAATGTTTCTTCTCTCCTTCTGGATTTCACTATATATAAAAAAACAATGAAAAATAAAAACGGAACAACATCTCATTCAATTTATGTGGATCGTAGTTGACTTTTAATTACAATTTGAATGTTCGGCGTTTAATAAACTTAATTTTTTGTTGTATATTACTAGTAGAAAATTAAGTTAATCGCAGTCATGTTAGGTGTTCCAGTCGAAGAAGATGCACTTTAAACAGTTAAATCAATCAAATTCAAGAGTCTTTTATACTCTTAAACTACTCGTCAACTTCTGAACTCATTTGTTATGGTGAATACATGAACAATGGTTCTAAATAAACTAGTTATTAACCATTTTGGATTAACCTACGACTGGTGTAGAGATGAAAAATGAAAACATGGAAGAGACGTTTTGATGTTTCTTCTCTACCCCAGTCTCAGGTTTATAAAACATGGTTAATACTCACCAGCGCGCCTGCACCCGTACGATATTTTCTCTAAACTAGATATAAAAATAAAATTTGCGCTTTAAAAAATGTTGGTGCATTATTATTCCCAATAGAAGCCTCACTACACAAATAAAAAGTCAGAAAAAATGCCCCACGTGGCCTTTACGAGTTCCCTTAGCTTTGTCGACAATTTGTTCCTAACGCATGAATTGCCAATCAAACAGATCTATGAAATTATGTGAACATGCTCAATTACTTGAACTACAAACACAGTATTATAAAAGGCATAAAATTTATTTGTGAAAACACAGCTCGTTCAAATAAACTAAACACGGCTCAGAGATTTGAATATTACGTCTTCATCACACGGTTCACCAGAACGTCTATCAAAATATTTGCAAATGCCCGCAATATTCGAAGGTAAGGCGGAGCGAAAGTTCGTCTGCTTCTTTTGCAGGGGTTGTGGTGACGTCAGAACGCCGAGATCTGATTGGTTCTGATTAAACGACAATGCGTAGACCTCAAGACAGCTTGCTTTGAGGTCTACCCGAAAGAGTGACACATGTGTAACTGTTTCGTAAAACATTGTATATTACGAATGCGCAAATCTTTCGTCAAAAATTGTATGCAATACCAACGCGCTCTATAAAAAAATGTTTTTATGTTTTGATTTTTTTACTTCTTTGTTTTTTTCTGAACTACGACTATTGTTTGAACAACAAAAGTGCCCCCCCCCCCCCTGGCTCATCCTCTTCACTCTCAATGCATGCTTGTAAAGTATACTTTGATGAGATTTGTTCTACATATTAGCAATTCTACCAAAACTGCAAAATTATACAGTACTGTTTTTTTAAGTGAACTAAAATAAGTTAGATTTTTTTGTGCATAAACCGTTGTGATTGCGGTTTCTATTCCCACATAATATCTAACCTGCACTAACTAACTTGTAAAAAAAAAGTCCAAGTGGCATGTGAGGTTTTAGAAAAACTCAAAATATTTTCTTTTTGAAAGAAACCTCCCTTGATCTTACATCGAAACACGATGAAACACATGTTTGATATTTATCTTATGCATCGATCACGACGACGTGGTGAGCGCAAGTACGCGCCATTAAGCTGTTATAAACCCTATCAGGAGAATTCATGTGTCGAAGCAAATTACCGGAAGAAAACTCGCATTTAATGTTGTAGGATTTCCCTTGCTCGTCTCGGAGGATGACACAACGCACCGGTTCGTTAACACCTAGTCATTTATTGACTCTTATCGCCACACGCCAAGACCCAAAAAGCCCCTGCGCATACGGTGCGACAGCCTCGTGGTGGAAATGACCACGGACGATTTGGCGCCCGGGCAAACAGTTCCAAAACAAAAATCAGGGGAAGGCTTAGCAGGACTTGAGGTGGCCTTCATCCCGGGTCACCAGGGGTCGAGTATTCGCAAATTGCCGAGCGCGGGTCCGACGTCAGTACTTCCGGACGGTACCAATGCGGCTGTAGTGGATCTTATAAGGAGGGCTGCGTTGACACCGCTACGTCTCTGGCACGAGGTGCTAGAGTAAGTGGTAGCTTCCAAGAACAACGCCAGCCGAACTGCAATACCGGAGCACGGCTATTTTCTCCCCCCCAACCCCCTCCCCCCCCCCCCCTCCCCAAACAAAACAAACAAACGAAGAGGCATGAATATATAATGCATTTTGTCTCGTGCTCCATATTTTATTGTCTTCACCGCCGTCGCAGGTTGTATAGTGGCAGAGTCGGTGTGGAATCTTCTCAAAGGTGGTCCGTATCGTTGCTTCTTATTACTAACGCCATAAAGAATTGCGATAGAAATGTCGAAGCGGCTTTTTAGGTCTCGGGAGAACTCTTTAAAGAGCTTTGAGAAATATCTAAGTTTCCAAACTGCCATTTCTGCGTTTGTATATTCCACTGTGGCCAACATATAGGTCTCCGGTGCGATGGGAGTTCTGGTGAAGAAGAGTCCACATTCGATTTTCTCATCTAAACAACGGTCTCTACGCGAAAAAGAAAAAAAACGATTGAAGTATCGTTTATTTACCTGAACCTCCAATTCGTTTCCTTTTTTTCTTCTTCTCCTTTTGAAGGGTGGGCACAGTGTCGTAGAAAAATAAAGCCTAACATTGATGATTCGGCTCGTCGGTTCATTCTTTAGAGTGCAAAAAGCCCAACGACATGGACAGAAAAAAAAGACTGACAGCGTCGTTGTCTGTCAGGTTTTTTTTTAGTTCCTTATTGTAGTTACGCTGTGTGTACTTTTAAAAATAAAGCATAGCGCAAAACTCCATCACTTGTTTGCTTTTTTTTTCACCAAGTAAATGTTCGGCGAACACTTGAAACCATATTTCTTGTCGCTTTATTTTTGTTGAACGGAAATGGCTTCGAGTTATTGTCTCCGACAAACGCAATGGCTTGGTCACTGTGGACTTTGGGACATTTTAAACCCCCAGATTCAGTTGGGTTGCACTGCATCCACTTCAGCTTTATGTTCTCCTCGTAGTGATCAACATTTGTCTTGAAGTGACACACACAAAAGTTGTCGTAGTCTTGCTGTTGCTCAGACTACCTATTGCAAACTGCACTAGATTTATAAAAAAAGACCCGTGATATATATATATATATATATATATATATATATATATATATATATATATATATATATATATATATATATATATATATATATATATATATATATATATATTTGCACTGGAATTAAATTGATTAGATACTAGAAGATGTAGACTTAAAAACGAGCATATTAACTAGAAGGCCTACGCATGTTTTGTTCGTTGACGCCACAAATATTTTAAACGCTTCTCTAATAAACGTTAATATTGCATTGGTAGATGCAACTCTGTTGTAATTTTATGTACTTACAAAGGAGGCAGCAATTTATACCTCAGGCATCGCGGAATGTTGCATAAAACTCATTGCTCGACATATTTTAGTGTTTTTTTTCGTGATGTGCGGTGTAACTGGGCTTGTGTTAGCTCATCGGGAAATGAACCAGCAATTAAAGACGATGACACGTATTGCATGTCCTGAACAAAGAGAGATGCTTCTACAGCGAAGGACTCTAGGAACGTAAGGATGTGTGGCGACAGAATAACGAAATGACCGACCGGCAAGGTAAAGAAAATAGTTTTCTGGCTCTATTGTGATCTCGCGGGGGAATCTTATAGACCGAGCTCAGCGAACCCTGCTCGCGCTTGTACTTCTTTTGCCCTACCATTTTATACCCGAAAACACGCTACAGTAGCGTTAAAAAAACGAGAAAAAAACACACATTGAAACAGCTCGAATATTACTCGGACGGAGGAAAGAGGTGGACGGTAAAAGCGCTTTTGGCGAACCTTGATTGGCCCATGGGATCTTAGCCTTGGCTAGGATCCAACTTAAGGTGAAACGAAGTATAGCTACAAAGTTTCGTTGAGTTTGAGGTTAGTTAATGCGGCAGAATAACCCGAAACAATTTTATAAACCACCTTTTTACCAAGCAAGATCTGCGCACAAACGCAGTGTAAGGGAAGGTGGAGGTCGAAAAACGGCACTATTAAAAAACAAAGAAGTGATTTCGAGGTTTAGGGCGTTTTATTACCTATAAGTTTTCGTATATTATGTGTAACATAATTAGGATGGAATATGAACGGGTAATTAGTCAAATAGGAATTTTCGAGAACTCCCGGAAACCCAGAAAGGCGTACATTTGAGCCATTTTCGTGTGCGCGCTTTTTACTCGAAGTGTGAGGTCGCCCGCCATCCCATTTATGTTGAAAAGTAGGCCTATCTTTCGCCTCTCCGTCGCAGTTCTCTTTAGCTTCAATTTCTTAAAAAAAAAGATTACCAAAAATTACTTTTTCTCGCCATGAAAGAATGTTGCTAAACACTCTGCAAATATAAGAACACGCTTTCCTTTTTATGTAGTTTTGGAGCATCTTCAGAGTTTGCGCCCAGAAATGTTTGGTTTTGACATTGTCTTATTATAATCAAATTTGACATGCGAATGCCTAATAATGTAGAGAATGTAACTATAAATGTTTGGTGAGACGGTTTAACTTTCATATATATGAGAAATTTAAGAAACTTTTGTTCGCCCTTTGAAATTGGTGTTTTCGTAACTTTCGGTAATGTTAAATAAAAATAGGTGCTCAATAACATCATTCGGTTGTTCATTGCACTCGCGGTTTAAAAGGAGTGAAGTTCGTTTAATTTACTTGGCTCTTTAAGTATGGTCCCATTTTTTTGCTGCACGTGCATTGTATCCATAACGTACAAAAGAATCCGTATTAAAACTAACACCAGACATATCACAAGACGTTAAAGCGTTTCTTCTTTCGTTTTGCACAGCTCAAAAACGTCTCCAATAAGCAAACTTTCTTCTCCATTATCAAGCCACCCTGTGCTTGGGTATCACCCACATGCGTTGACCAAGAACGAGCAACTCTGACTCGGCGCCTTCCTGAAAGGGACTCTACCAACCTCGCCTACTTGCCCACCGCTCTGGACTCCCTTGACTGCAGTCGGGATGGCGTCGGGATGACGTCGTGATGCTTAATGTTTTTACATCAAGCTGGGTCGTCAAGAATCTAAATTCCCAAATTTTATTATCAAAGCTCAAGAAACGGCAATTAGACAAACTGTCATGTGATGCTCGATGCATTGATCTGTTGGTCGTACGCGACACAAGAAGGAGAAGTGCTGGCGACTCACTCATCCCGAGACTTGCAGGGTCCGACGGCGGCAAGATCTCAAGGTTCAGCGTCGCAGGCCTTGTTAGTTTCACTGATTTATATAACCCAGGCGCCACCGGTACGGGCATTGGCTGCGGAAGCGGACACGTTGTCCGTAGTTGTAGCAGGAACTGGGCTGCCGACGGTCTTTTGCTGCTTTGTTTCCCATGTTACCCCGTTCTCTCCCACGTTGGCAGCTGCCTCTCGGCTCCCCTGGTTCATTTTCTCATTGCCAGCCTCTCAGCCCAAGCTGGGGCCTTTGGCCGTTCAATGATCTCAAAGACAGTCAGAAAGCCAGCTTTCGCCATGGGGACACTGCGGCCGGCCACTTGAGGGTGTTTGCAGCACCTGAAGAAAAATTTCGCTCTGATGCGGACCTCGAAGGGTGGGGGGCAATCTTAGATGCCTGGGGCTTCCCTGCCTTGATTAGATTAGGAATAATTTAGACTCCTGACGACTCATCTTTATATAAAAACATTGGACCTCCGGACGCCATCCCGAATTCAGTCAAGGGCCCCAAGGCGAGGGGTCAAGTAGGCGAAATCGGTACAGCCCCTTTCAGGAAGCGCCGAGTCGGAGTTGCTTGTTCTTGGTCGACGCATGTAGAAGGTACCCACGCACAGGGCGACTCGGAGGCTTCTGCAGTAGGGGGCAGGGGCCTGTAGTCCAGGCAAACCAGGACGGTTCCCTACACGAGGTCTTCAATTGTGTCGTAGTTGCGCCCATGAAGATGCATGTCGTAACGGGGGTGATGGACGAACAATGCGAGCAACCCTCTCCGACTCGGGAGCAGCTTGCACCGCTCGGTTGAAGAGTTCCTGCATGACCCGGATATACTTCACAAGGCCTTCTTCTGGGTGATGTGTGCGACGCTCGATTTCCCGCTGGACTCGAGACTCTAACCCCCGTGCCAGTAACTCCTCTCGAAAGCTGCGGTGGAACGCCTCGAGAGATGGAAAGGGGTTTGCCACACCCACCATCACCTCGAACTCTCCGGCAAGGCAAGGGGGGGAGGGGGTTCACTTCAGCACGTAGGTTTCCAAGGCGCTGGACGCTCTTGCGTAGCCGCCTGGCTCCGCCAAGGAGTCGGTGACGGACTTGCGGTCATTGAGCCTCGTAGCTCGGGCTCCCGCTGCCGCTGGCCGCCGGTTCCGCCCGTGACAGCTGCTAAAAGCTTTGTCACCAACTCGAGGGCGGTGCACATGCCATCCTTGAGGGCCAGGATCTCAGCCGACGACGGACCGGAGCCCAAATCCGACCCCGGCTCCGACTCCGTGTCGCTGGAGTTCTTATTCTCGGCTCGCAGTTTAGGAGGCATGGTCAAGGAAACGAAAACGTATGGCAAACAAGAGGAAAAGCAGACACGCCAAGCGGACACTAAAAACAGCAATTGATCGCTAATAGTGTTCTCTTGAAAGGTATCGTGTGCGCAAACGCGGCAAGAAAAACAAGGGCTGAAGTGGCTTCGGTGTCGACGCGTCGACGCCGAAGACACTTCACAGGCCGTGCAGTGCCGGCGTCAAATCGTCTAAGTTTGAGGCGTGTTCGAGGTGCGTCGCGCGTTGCGGCGCGTCGCGCGTGGGAGTGGCGTCGTACGATATGGACCCGATGTCTGCCGCCTGCCGAAGAATTTTCACACCACGACGCCACATTCGATGAAGATTTTAAAGTGAGTCCGTCGTATGCGCACACATTCGAATAGTTAGCCCGCCGGGAAGCTGTCGCTCGTGATTGGCTAGAGCACGCCCTCTTCCTGTTGCCTTCCCGCCCGACGGCATCCCTGGTGTTCTGCGCCACGGCGAGGAAAGGGGGGCGTAGCACAATTTTTTATCGAATTTTTTAAAAGGAAAAATTAGCCACCCTTGAATATAATTTTGGGTTTTTATGATGCTTGGGCCCCGTATATTGAGTTATGACTATAACTAGATGATCTCAGAAGCTACTTGAGTGCCCTTTTAATATTACTTCGTGAGTAGCGTTCACGTATACTTGGCAGACATCTATCGCTGTAATTTTATGCTCCATTTACCATCGAGCTTACATACAAATATTATTATTATTTTTTACAATTCAGGCAATATAGTTTCAGGACGCACATATCGCGGTTATTGGAAAAAGGCAAATTCTGTGTTTTTTCATAAGCCAATAAATCCCGAAGTACGCAACCAAAACGACTTAGGCACCATTCCACTTTGTGAATCACTTGCGTCCACAAAATTTGAGAACATCTGGATTAGATGCCAAAATATGCATTGGACGACAAATCTTTGTTGCTGAGCTTGCCGCCGAAGTTGAACGTATATTCACAATTTATCCTGATATTCCCCATTTAACAGATTTCAGAAAACTAAAAGAAAGGGTTCAGTTTGGTTTGCCGGCAAAACCATATGGGAAAGGACGTACTAACTCAGAACTCTCAGCTCATTTAAAAAAACGTGTTTTTCATTCTTTCGAAATCACTCGAGTCCCGAGGGAATGACATGAACCATACGCTTACACACAAAAAAGAGAAAAGAAACAAAACAAAACGGCGCAGTAAAGCCGAGGTTTTTGTCGACACTCCATCACCCCGTTGATAAGAACAGACGGGCGTAGCAGCAAACAACCTGTAGGTCGGTAAACTCCTATTAGCTCTTCGTACGTTGCGTTCAGGTTCCCATTACTGACCATTATTTTTTCCCGTTCTCAAAATAATCGTATAAAACGCTTAGCTTCGAACGCAGCCGACGCTACAGGATAATGGGACCGATCAGAAAGCGTCAAAAGCGCAAGTCATTGGGCCTTCCATATGAATGATTAATTCAGTGATGAAAAAACACGTAGATACATATGCGAACACCAAGTCGTTTCAGTTTGGCGCTGTTTGATTGCTGCCATCAGCTAGCGAAGCGGTCAAAACTAGATGTTCACAATTCGCTACTTTCGTTGCTCAAAGGTTATTTGCGTGATAGAAATTGTTTGTTAGCTTACATGGTAATCATTCTGCTACTTATTAGGCTACAACGGGGGTTCCTCAACATTCCGTTCTCGGTCCCGTTCTGTTTTTAGTTGTTGTTAATGATGTTTCAACTGTGATTCGCCACTTTTTTTTCTACAGTACGCAGATGATATTAAGATGTTGATAGAGGTACGAGACCAACGCGACTCTGTTTCGCAACAGAATGATATAAATGCTTTAAAAAAATGGTGCACCCTTAATGACGTAAAGCTAAATATTTCAAAAACAAAAGTCGTACCCTGCACTCGAAACACACGCAATATTATATTTCCTTAGAACATTTAGTCAGATATTTTGGCTCCTCTGAACGAAATCAAAGATCTCTGGAGTGGTATTTGACAATACATTACGTTTCTCCAGTCATGTCGACCACATTTTGAGCTCAGCTCTACGCACGCTCGGTATTGCGTGCCACATCACTAAGGAGTTTAATAACCCTAGCACCTTTTGCACACAGTGCCGTGCCTTGTGTCGAACACACATTGAATATGCTTCTCTAGTTTGGAATAGAATTTGCGCGACAAAATCTATTGGGATCGAACGTGTTCAGAACAAGTTTTTTTATGTCTATATACGCTCATCCTTACACCCTTACAGACCGGGCAACGCGTCTATAGCACAGTTGATCACCTAGCCGCCCCAGTTCAACGTAGCTTGGCGCTGCTTACTCTGCGGCGTAGGCGAGAATATGCTGATATTATATTTCTATACAAACTTACCCACAACATCACTGACTGCCCTGCATTGGTGTCTAAAGCACATTTAAAAATTCCCCTAAGAACAACGAGGCAAAATATACCATTGTACACTGCGCGTCTAATTAATCTTAATAATCCCGTGTCGAGGATTTGACACACCTATAATTACTCATTTTCGGACAATCTTGATATATTTAACAGTAATGCACTCGAGTTCATCAAAACACTGAAGATCCACACCTAAACTTACTCTACTGCTTCCTGTACTAGTCCGTGTTGTTCAGAGCCGTATTCTATACTATGGCTTCCTTTTACCCCTCTACCCACAAATTGATCGTGGCGATTGCACCGTCGGCTTTTATGCATAAAGTGTATTTGACATTGTTTTTTAATGTTGTCTCTCATGTGTGTTGATTTGTGCAGTGGCATACCTGCTATGTTGACTTAATGCACCCGTACTGAGAACGCAAGATTGTTTCTGAGCACTCGAATAAGAACAATGATTTATTTAATGATTGATTGTTAAAATCAAAAACAGCGCGAAGACGAGGGTAAAGTAAAAGGTAACCGGCAGGACACAGCGCTGCTATCGGAAAGTAAGATCGAAGTGTCGCTAACGCAGTCTGGCACTAACTGCGTGTTTGCCTCATTGATATCTTTCTCGCACTTTCACATACTTAAAGGAAAACACGTAAATTTAGAACTAGAAAAAGTTGTAAAATTTGAATGTAAGCGGCGTAAAGATAATGCTCGTAAAGTTATTTTTGTTTTTGTTAATATTAGAAGCGTCGTAATGTCAAATTGAAATTTACGTGTAGCACTGCCCCCTGGTGCCCCGCGAGCGCAGGAAACGAAGGTAGTAAGAAGGAAGACCAACCAAATGGACGTCATCGCTGATGTAAAGTGACCTCGTCTTTTCTTTCATCTTGCTTGGAGGTGGCGACGATGAGACTGCCACGCATTTGACGAAATAACAAGCCGCCTCGTTGACTCCGATGCAAAGCGTCGGCCTACGGTTCCCCAGGTGGCGAATCTCCAGTTGGCGACGTTTATAGCGCAGAAGGTGCCGTGTAACGAAGATTTCGGTTGCACGTCAAAAAATCCCCAGGTGGTCGAAATTTATCCTCAGTCTTTAACTCTGACATGGCAGCTAGATGTCCTTTGGTTTGGCACGCGGAACCCCCAAGTTTAGGTTTCGACGAATTGCAGGCAAGAGAATGTTTCGCAGCATGCCTTGCGGCAGTTTTTGCAAGTTTATTGTTCCAAAACATAAGTAAAAAAATTTCAGTGAAAAATAAAATAAAAAAGAAATCTATAATTCTCCGCTTCTCAGTTTTATTTAGTGTTTCAGTTTTTCTTTAAACGCTACCTATGTGACACGTGGTTATAGTAGACAATAGGCTAGGTAACAGAAATATGAGTAACTACCATATACAAAAACAAAAAAATGGGTGAGTGTAAAGCGACCTACATCATTTTGATCCAGCTCAATGCGATTGCATCACAATACATTTCATGCGATTTATTAAGATCTGGCTTATTGCACCCTCTCCACAAATTTTAAATCAATTTTTTTCTTTCTGTAGGTACGTCTCGCTGAGCGAGAATCTACTCGCAGTTTCCCAAAAAATCCCTTTAAAGGATGATAAATCATTTATTCTACATTGTCATTCGGATTTCTAGTGCAGCAGATGTTATGAAATCGCAAAAAGATATGCGCAAACTACCTCGCATTAATTTTCCATTAGTAAACCAAGCTGCGCGCGCAGGCTGCTGCTTCGCTCAAGCAGTCTGGGAGCTTAACGACCCATGACTTGTTTTCACACGACTGCCCAGAATCAAGCACCCGGCGGTGCGCGTCGAAAAGGCGAAAATATGTTCCTTTTACTGCCCCAGCTCTTTGAACAATTGAGGACCCACATTTCGAACAAGAGCTTCGGACAGCCTAATATATCTTCACGTTTTCTAAGGAGAATTGAACTTGAGAGTGAATTGGAACAAACAAAATTCCTTCTTGCCAGATGACGGGCTCTGTCTGGCTCTATTCAATCCCCTTGACACACTAGCGTTTGCTTAGGGCCGAGTTCTTGTGATGCCGTATTACCGCGTGTGCAGCTAGCCAAGTCGGCAGCGCGCTTGGCTCCCACGCACGCGGGACGAGTATCAATGCCTGGTAGCGGACGCACCTTTATGTTATATCTTGTAATTGTCGCGTTCTGGTAAATTCGAGAACCCTGTTGCTTGTTCCGGGTCCGAATCTTGTTCGCGTCGGACGTTCCACGTCGATTATTCCAGAAGCCCACCCGTGTACATGGCGCCCGCATGGCGAGCCGGGGTCAGTCTCGCCCTAGCTCTAGATCCTGCTGTTTCGCCGACATCGACACCTACGACGCTAACCTTCTTCTGTTTTGTGTTGGGTACAAATTCGCCAAATTAAACGTTTAGTTTCTTCGGTTATTCGCCGCCTCATCAGTTGTCATTCGCCATTTAGGAAGTTTCTTTACTAGAAGGTTTTCTGTAGACACGTTGTTGAACTGATACGAACATTTGAAGCATTGTCACGTGTTGGTTGTGTTTATATGATAGCTTTTTTCACAAGCGGATGGCAAGATAGGCAAGAGTGTTTACGCGTGTGTGCTGGTTTGACTGCCTTAATTAAATGAGTAAAGTTAGTGCCAGTCCGTGTTGTATTTGCACTTTCATCGTCCGTCTTTTTTGCGCTTTTAAGTCATCCAGATCACAATGAACCAACTAGCCCAATCCGAAGTTTTAAATTATATGTATACATCAACCTATCATTCACCGCAGTAGCATTTTCGGACAAACAATAATTGACAGCACATGAATGCGAATATTCTCATCTTTGATTCACAAAATGAAAGTATTGTGAGTTATGCACGCGCACATCAAGAGGACGAAACTCTAGAGCGTCAGAATTAAGCGACGCCGAACAGACTCTCACAAAAGATGTGCGGAGGTTCGACAAGCGAACGAAGCGGATCGATCTCTTTTGCCGATATCAATCACGTCTCCAAGGAGAACGCGTGAGGCTTCAGTGGGATCGAGAGACAAACGTCGCTCCACCCCGTGGCACAAATTGCCGGCAGCGACTACCTCCCGGAAGGCTCTTTCGTAGGAGAACATAGAACACATATTGCCTGTCTTCTTAGGGGCGGGCAAATTGGTGCACTGACGATAACGACCGCCCCGAATGATGACTCCCGGTAGTCCGCCAAGGCGGAAATGTGGGAGGCACGGATGTCTTGCTTCTCTTGGTGATTTTATTTATCGTGCTTCGGCTTAAGTTATTCCTTTCGTATCCTCCTAGTCGGAAATATTTCAGTCCCCATACTTGTCATACAGTGCAGGTAATGAAATGCATTAAGGATCTAACTAAATCCCTGCCAGCTTAAAAAAAAATGACATGACTCACGTCTTGTGGCGGTCGTGTACTTTTCTATTAAAGGGAAGCTACGGAGGTTCTTGAAAAAAATGAGTTAGAAGTGAATTCTAATGTATATTTTCCCCGTGCACCCGAATACCCAAACCATTTGCTGCGCAGGTATTGTTAAGCGCAAGAAAACGCGAAAGACAGTCGCTGTACGTGACGTCATCGACGGATCTTTTGGCTGTCCAAGGCTAGGGAGGCGGGGCTTCAGCCCTATCTTGAAATTGCTCTTATGGCTCTCCGGCGCGTCGCAATAAAACATAATTGGGATATCTGTTATTCTAAAGCCGAAATGAACGCAATTCAAGTGGTTTTTCTCAAATGCAGAAGTGCCCCATTTCCCTTTAAGTGCGATGTTCCACGAAACAGAGTTTGTAGAACACATTCACGAAACAGAGTCTTGAGTGAAAACATTCAACTCTACAGTAATATTTTCCACTGGCGGCACTGGAACGTGTCCGCGGGACCTTTTACGTAACATAAATAAGACTGTTTTTTTTTTTCAGTTGAAATTACAGTTTTTTTTTCATAGTTTTCTATACATTATTGCATGGCGCTCTCTTGGCGCTATTGTTCTGTGGCTTCTGGTTGGATCGAATCAATTCAAGTCACGTGACACTCCCCTTGAGATTCCTCCTCGTGTACATCCGGAAAAAAAAACCGCGTTTAGGAAACTCCACCCACTTTGTTCTAGCTCTAACTCCTTTCACGCTGTAACACGAGAGATTCGCGATGTCACTTAATACGCAACGTGTTCTGGCACAACGGCAAAAATAGGTTGAGACAAATCTCAGAAATACACACAAAAGCCACACACAAATACACGTAACAAGAATAACGAAAAAGAAAAGGTCGGTGCAAATTCACGCGAGGTTGCGTGAGAGCATATACTTAGCAAGTCCAACTCATCGATTTCCTTTTCCGTCGCCTCTATGTATCGGAGGACCGTGTTAGGTGCTCAAGGCGTGCGGAATCGGCATGAAACAACCGGCAGAGTCCCGGCGCCGTCGTGCTTTTTTCTGGGAGGGCGTGGCAGCCTCGTTTGTACGATGAATGTTGTCGAATAACGA
>JAZHYW010028185.1:0-27295 GCA_037355805.1 Ixodes ricinus | reverse complement strand
TAATCGACGTGGAACGTCCGACGCGAACAAGATTCGGACCCGGAACAAGCAACAGGGTTCTCGAATTTACCAGAACGCGACAATTACAAGATATAACATAAAGGTGCGTCCGCTACCAGGCATCGATACTCGTCCCGCGTGCGTGGGAGCCAAGCGCGCTGCCGACTTGGCTAGCTGCACACGCGGTAATACGGCATCACAAGAACTCGGCCCTAAGCAAACGCTAGTGTGTCAAGGGGATTGAATAGAGCCAGACAGAGCCCGTCATCTGGCAAGAAGGGAATTTTGTTTGTTCCAATTCACTCTCAAGTTTAATTCTCCTTAGAAAACGTGAAGATATATTAGGCTGTCCGAAGCTCTTGTTCGAAATGTGGGTCCTCAATTGTTCAAAGAGCTGGGGCAGTAAAAGGAACATATTTTCGCCTTTTCGACGCGCACCGCCGGGTGCTTGATTCTGGGCAGTCGTGTGAAAACAAGTCATGGGTCGTTAAGCTCCCAGACTGCTTGAGCGAAGCAGCAGCCTGCGCGCGCAGCTTGGTTTACTAATGGAAAATTAATGCGAGGTAGTTTGCGCATATCTTTTTGCGATTTCATAACATCTGCTGCACTAGAAATCCGAATGACAATGTAGAATAAATGATTTATCATCCTTTAAAGGGATTTTTTGGGAAACTGCGAGTAGATTCTCGCTCAGCGAGACGTACCTACAGAAAGAAAAAAAATTGATTTAAAATTTGTGGAGAGGGTGCAATAAGCCAGATCTTAATAAATCGCATAAAATGTATTGTGATGCAATCGCATTGAGCTGGATCAAAATGATGTAGGTCGCTTTACACTCACCCATTTTTTTGTTTTTGTATATGGTAGTTACTCATATTTCTGTTACCTAGCCTATTGTCTACTATAACCACGTGTCACATAGGTAGCGTTTAAAGAAAAACTGAAACACTAAATAAAACTGAGAAGCGGAGAATTATAGATTTCTTTTTTTTATTTTATTTTTTCACTGAAATTTTTTTACTTATGTTTTGGAACAATAAACTTGCAAAAACTGCCGCAAGGCATGCTGCGAAACATTCTCTTGCCTGCAATTCGTCGAAACCTAAACTTGGGGGTTCCGCGTGCCAAACCAAAGGACATCTAGCTGCCATGTCAGAGTTAAAGACTGAGGATAAATTTCGACCACCTGGGGATTTTTTGACGTGCAACCGAAATCTTCGTTACACGGCACCTTCTGCGCTATAAACGTCGCCAACTGGAGATTCGCCACCTGGGGAACCGTAGGCCGACGCTTTGCATCGGAGTCAACGAGGCGGCTTGTTATTTCGTCAAATGCGTGGCAGTCTCATCGTCGCCACCTCCAAGCAAGATGAAAGAATAAGACGAGGTCACTTTACATCAGCGATGACGTCCATTTGGTTGGTCTTCCTTCTTACTACCTTCGTTTCCTGCGCTCGCGTGGGCACCAGGGGGCAGTGCTACACGTAAATTTCAATTTGACATTACGACGCTTCTAATATTAACAAAAACAAAAATAACTTTACGAGCATTATCTTTACGCCGCTTACATTCAAATTTTACAACTTTTTCTAGTTCTAAATTTACGTGTTTTCCTTTAAGTATGTGAAAGTGCGAGAAACATATCAATGAGGCAAACACGCAGTTAGTGCCAGACTGCGTTAGCGACACTTCGATCTTACTTTCCGATAGCAGCGCTGTGTCCTGCCGGTTACCTTTTACTTTACCCTCGTCTTCGCGCTGTTTTTGATTTTAACAATCAATCATTAAATAAATCATTGTTCTTATTCGAGTGCTCAGGAACAATCTTGCGTTCTCAGTACGGGTGCATTAAGTCAACATAGCAGGTATGCCACTGCACAAATCAACACACATGAGAGACAACATTAAAAAAACAATGTCAAATACACTTTATGCATAAAAGCCGACGGTGCAATCGCCACGATCAATTTGTGGGTAGAGGGGTAAAAAGGAAGCCATAGTATAGAATACGGCTCTGAACAACACGGACTAGTACAGGAAGCAGTAGAGTAAGTTTAGGTGTGGATCTTCAGTGTTTTGATGAACTCGAGTGCATTACTGTTAAATATATCAAGATTGTCCGAAAATGAGTAATTATAGGTGTGTCAAATCCTCGACACGGGATTATTAAGATTAATTAGACGCGCAGTGTACAATGGTATATTTTGCCTCGTTGTTCTTAGGGGAATTTTTAAATGTGCTTTAGACACCAATGCAGGGCAGTCAGTGATGTTGTGGGTAAGTTTGTATAGAAATATAATATCAGCATATTCTCGCCTACGCCGCAGAGTAAGCAGCGCCAAGCTACGTTGAACTGGGGCGGCTAGGTGATCAACTGTGCTATAGACGCGTTGCCCGGTCTGTAAGGGTGTAAGGATGAGCGTATATAGACATAGAAAAACTTGTTCTGAACACGTTCGATCCCAATAGATTTTGTCGCGCAAATTCTATTCCAAACTAGAGAAGCATATTCAATGTGTGTTCGACACAAGGCACGGCACTGTGTGCAAAAGGTGCTAGGGTTATTAAACTCCTTAGTGATGTGGCACGCAATACCGAGCGTGCGTAGAGCTGAGCTCAAAATGTGGTCGACATGACTGGAGAAACGTAATGTATTGTCAAATACCACTCCAGAGATCTTTGATTTCGTTCAGAGGAGCCAAAATATCTGACTAAATGTTCTAAGGAAATATAATATTGCGTGTGTTTCGAGTGCAGGGCACGACTTTTGTTTTTGAAATATTTAGCTTTACGTCATTAAGGGTGCACCATTTTTTTAAAGCATTTATATCATTCTGTTGCAAAACAGAGTCGCGTTGGTCTCGTACCTCTATCAACATCTTAATATCATCTGCGTACTGTAGAAAAAAAAGTGGCGAATCACAGTTGAAACATCATTAACAACAACTAAAAACAGAACGGGACCGAGAACGGAATGTTGAGGAACCCCGTTGTAGCCTAATAAGTAGCAGAATGATTACCATGTAAGCTAACAAACAATTTCTATCACGCAAATAACCTTTGAGCAACGAAAGTAGCGAATTGTGAACATCTAGTTTTGACCGCTTCGCTAGCAATATTTAATGATTTACAATGTCAAATGCTTTACTTAAGACAAAGTAAATTACATCAAGCTGGCCTCTATTAGAGACGAATGAGCAGCTGTTGTTGTTGATGATGATGATGATAATGATGATGATAATTATTATTATATTTACAATGATAATAATACTAATACTAATAATATATAATATTTTAATTTGCACATTTTCTAGTATCCACTCGGGAGTATTCAAGGCTAGGCAGAAGGGTTGGGACCCTTTCGCAGGTGCGCCTGCTAGCCTGCCGCCGAGTGGATTAAAATCTATAAAACTATATATACAATGTATCAAAAGATATACAGCCCCCGCGCCCACATATATGCATTTATAAACACGCACTTCATAAAGATGCCCACATTCATACACAAACAGACGTACACGCGGACGTACGCACAGGCACACAAAAGCATATTCATGTGCATGCACGCACGCACCCACGCACGCGCACACGCTTGTGTATTACATTGTCTATTGTTTTTTGTACTCACTCCTATTATAGTCCCCGCTGGGGGACTGATAGTATTATGAAATAAATAAATAACACAAAAACTTGTGGTACATTATGTCATCTCAACGCGGACCGGAGCGAAGAGGAACTAGCTCAAACTTCAACGTTAATGCAGTTAAAAGTTGGGTGACTTGATCAAAGTGTTGGTTGCCTGTTCTCACAGGCTAAGGGCCTTTCAATGCATCTTATCAGAGTTCATCGGACGTATATATAGCATTGCTCGGTAATGCGAGGTTTTATAAAACCTGCAGCGTTTGCAAGCTCAGATCTTGAATATATTGAATATCTTGAATATCTCGAATACCTTGAATATCTTGAATATCTTGAAACCGTTAGCAGTCACCTTCAATGTTGTTTTTTTACATTGTGACAGCTTCAGTCCGGACACAGCCGAGGCTACGAGCTGATGGCAGCAATCAAACAGCGCCAAACTGAAACGACATGGTGTTCGCATATGTATCTACGTGTTCTATTATCACTGAATCAATCATTCATATGAAAGGCCCAATGACTTGCGCTTTTGACGCTTTCTGATCGGTCCCATTAGCCTGTAGCGTCGGCTGCGTCCGAAGCTAAGCGTTTTTATGCGTTTATTTTGAGAACGGGAGAAAAGAATGGTCATTGATGGGAACCTGAACGCAACGTAACGAAGAGCTAATAGGAGTTTACCGACCTACAGGTTGTTTGCTGCTACGCCCGTCTGTTCTTATCAACGGGGTGATGGAGTGTCGACAAAAACCTCGGCTTTACTGCGCCGTTTTGTTTTGTTTCTTTTCTTTTTTGTGTGTAAGCGTATGGTTGATGTCATTCCCTCGGGACTCGAGCGATTTCGAAAGGATGAAAAACACGTTTTTTCAAATGAGCTGAGAGTTCTGAGTTAATTTCGAGGTACGTCCGTTCCCATGTGGTTTTGCCGGCAAACCAAACTGAACTCTTTCTTTTTAGTTTTCTGAAATATGTTAAATGGGGAATATCAGGATAAATTGTGAATATACGTTCAACTTTGGCGGCAAGCTCATCAACAAAGATTTGTCGTCCAATGCATATTTTGGCATCTAATCCAGATGTTCTCAAATTTTGTGGATGCAAGAGATTCACAAAGTGGAATGGTGCCTAAGTCATTTTGGTTGCGTACTTCGTGATTTATTGGCTTATGAAAAAACACAGAATTTGCCTTTTTGCCAATAACCGCGATATGTGCGCCCTGAAACTATATTGCCTGAATTGTAAAAAAATAATAATAATATCTGGATGTGAGCTCGATGGTAAATGGAGCATAAAATTACAGCGATAGATGTCTACCAAGTATACGTGAACGCTACTCACGAAGTAATATTAAAAGGGCACTCAAGTAGCTTCTGAGGTCGTCTAGTTATAGTCATAACTCAATATACGGGGTCCAAGCATCATAAAAACCCAAAATTATATTCAAGGGTGGCTGATTTTTCCTTTTAAAAATCCAATAAAAGATTGTGCTACGCCCCCTTTCCGCGCCGTGGCGCAGAACACCAGGGATGCCGTCGGGCGGGAAGGCAACAGGAAAGGGCGTGCGCCAGCCAATCACGAGCGACAGCTTCCCGGCGGGCTAATTATTCGAATGTGTGCGCATACGACGGACTCACTTTAAAAATCTTCATCGAATGTGGCGTCGTCGTGTGAAAATTCTTCGGCAGACGGCAGATATCGGGTCCATCTCGTACGACGCCACTCCTACGCGCGACGCGCCGCAACCGCGACGCACCTCGAACACGCCTCAAACTTAGACGACTTGACGCCGGCAGTGCACGGCCCGCGAAGTGTCTTCGGCGTCGACGCGTCGACACCGGAGGCAGAAGACGCACCCGAACGGAACCAAGCGGCTCGGCAACACAAGTTGATAGGTGATACGCTCTTTATTGTAAAACTCACATGTACAGTTGATGCCAGTTTTCTGTTTTAAGGTGCCAATGTGGTTGCTGCATGCCGATGGAGACCGTCGTCATGTGTGTCTGCTGCCGGGAGTGCCCTGCCGCCGTACACAGGCAGCAGGGCCGGCATAGCTGCGTGACGAGCCACCTGGATTTCGACTCGCTGTGCCTCAATCCGGGTGTGCCACAACTCGCGTTACATAATATGCGCCACTATGGACAGAAGAAAAGGGGGCAACAAGAAACAAGTGAGTACAACTTGCCAATCGCGAAACTTGCGATCGGCGTCGACAACGTTCTAAGCCTCGGCCCTTGTTTTTCTTGCCGCGGGTACGCACGCGATACCTTTCAATAGAACACTATTAGCGATCAATTGCTGTTTTTAGTGTCCGCTTGGCGTGTCTGCTTTTCCTCTTGTTTGCCATACGTTTTCGTTTCCTTGACCATGCCTCCTAAACTGCGAGCCGAGAATAAGGACTCCAGCGACACGGAGTCGGAGTCGGAGTCGGAGTTGGGCTCCGGTCCGTCGTCGGCTGAGATCCTGGCCCTCATGGATGGCATGTGCACCGCCCTCGAGTTGGTGACAAAGCGTTTAGCAGCCGTCACGGGCGGAACCGGCGGCCAGCGGCAGCGGGAGCCCGAGCTACGAGGCTCAATGACCGCAAGTCCGTCGCCGACTCCTTGGCGGAGCCAGGCGGCTACGCAAGAGCGTCCAGCGCCTTGGAAACCTACGTGCTGAAGTGAAACCTCCCCCTTGCCTTGCCGGCGAGTTCGAGACGATGGTGGGTGTGGCGAACTCCCTTTCCATCTCTCGAGGCGTTCCGCCGCAGCTTTCGAGAGGAGTTACTGGCACGGGGGTTAGAGTCTCGAGTCCAGCGGGAAATCGAGCGTCGCACACATCACCCAGAAGAAGGCCTTGTGAAGTATATCCGGGTCATGCAGGAACTGTTCAACCGAGCGGTGCAAGCTGCTCCCGAGTCGGAGAGGGTTGCTCGCATTGTTCGTCCATCACCCCCGTTACAACATGCATCTTCATGGGCGCAACTACGACACAATTGAAGACCTCGTGTAGGGAACCGTCCTGGTTTGCCTGGACTACAGGCCCCTGCCCCCTACTGCAGAAGCCTCCGAGTCGCCCTGTGCGTGGGTACCTTCTACATGCGTCGACCAAGAACAAGCAACTCCGACTCGGCGCTTCCTGAAAGGGGCTGTACCGATTTCGCCTACTTGACCCCTCGCCTTGGGGCCCCTTGACTGAAGTCGGGATGGCGTCCGGAGGTCCAATGTTTTTATATAAAGATGAGTCGTCAAGAGTCTAAATTATTCCTAATCTAATCAAGGCAGGGAAGCCCCAGGCATCTAAGATTGCCCCCCCCCCCACCCTTCGAGGTCCGCATCAGAGCGAAATTTTTTCTCAGGTGCTGCAAACACCCTCAAGTGGCCGGCCGCAGTGTCCCCACGGCGAAAGCTGGCTTTCTGACTGTCTTTGAGATCATTGAACGGCCAAAGGCCCCAGCTTGGGCTGAGAGGCTGGCAATGAGAAAATGAACCAGGGGAGCCGAGAGGCAGCTGCCAACGTGGGAGAGAACGGGGTAACATGGGAAACAAAGCAGCAAAAGACCGTCGGCAGCCCAGTTCCTGCTACAACTACGGACAACGTGTCCGCTTCCGCAGCCAATGCCCGTACCGGTGGCGCCTGGGTTATATAAATCAGTGAAACCAACAAGGCCTGCGACGCTGAACCTTGAGATCTTGCCGCCGTCGGACCCTACTAGTCTCGGGATGAGTGAGTCGCCAGCACTTCTCCTTCTTGTGTCGCGTACGACCAACAGATCAATGCATCGAGCATCACATGACAGTTTGTCTAATTGCCGTTTCTTGACTTTGATAATAAAATTTGGGAATTTAGATTCTTGACGACCCAGCTTGATGTAAAAACATTAAGCATCACGACGTCATCCCGACGCCATCCCGACTGCAGTCAAGGGAGTCCAGAGCGGTGGGCAAGTAGGCGAGGTTGGTAGAGTCCCTTTCAGGAAGGCGCCGAGTCGGAGTTGCTCGTTCTTGGTCAACGCATGTGGGTGATACCCAAGCACAGGGTGGCTTGATAATGGAGAAGAAAGTTTGCTTATTGGAGACGTTTTTGAGCTGTGCAAAACGAAAGAAGAAACGCTTTAACGTCTTGTGATATGTCTGGTGTTAGTTTTAATACGGATTCTTTTGTACGTTATGGATACAATGCACGTGCAGCAAAAAAATGGGACCATACTTAAAAGAGCCAAGTAAATTAAACGAACTTCACTCCTTTTAAACCGCGAGTGCAATGAACAACCGAATGATGTTATTGAGCACCTATTTTTATTTAACATTACCGAAAGTTACGAAAACACCAATTTCAAAGGGCGAACAAAAGTTTCTTAAATTTCTCATAAATATGAAAGTTAAACCGTCTCACCAAACATTTATAGTTACATTCTCTACATTATTAGGCATCCGCATGTCAAATTTGATTATGATAAGACAATGTCAAAACCAAACATTTCTGGGCGCAAACTCTGAAGATGCTCCAAAACTACATAAAAAGGAAAGCGTGTTCTTATATTTGCAGAGTGTTTAGCAACATTCTTTCATGGCGAGAAAAAGTAATTTTTGGTAATCTTTTTTTTTAAGAAATTGAAGCTAAAGAGAACTGCGACGGAGAGGCGAAAGATAGGCCTACTTTTCAACATAAATGGGATGGCGGGCGACCTCACACTTCGAGTAAAAAGCGCGCACACGAAAATGGCTCAAATGTACGCCTTTCTGGGTTGCCGGGAGTTCTCGAAAATTCCTATTTGACTAATTACCCGTTCATATTCCATCCTAATTATGTTACACATAATATACGAAAACTTAAAGGTAATAAAACGCCCTAAACCTCGAAATCACTTCTTTGTTTTTTAATAGTGCCGTTTTTCGACCTCCACCTTCCCTTACACTGCGTTTGTGCGCAGATCTTGCTTGGTAAAAAGGTGGTTTATAAAATTGTTTTGTGTTATTCTGCCGCATTAACTAACTTCAAACTCAACGAAACTTTGTAGCTATACTTCGTTTCACCTTAAGTTGGATCCTAGCCAAGGCTAAGATCCCATGGGCCAATCAAGGTTCGCCAAAAGCGCTTTTACCGTCCACCTCTTTCCTCCGTCCGAGTAATATTCGAGCTGTTTCAATGTGTGTTTTTTTCTCGTTTTTTTTAACGCTACTGTAGCGTGTTTTCGGGTATAAAGTGGTAAGGGCAAAAGAAGTACAAGCGCGAGCAGGGTTCGCTGAGCTCGGTCTACAAGATTCCCCCGCGAGATCACAATAGAGCCAGAAAACTATTTTCTTTACCTTGCCGGTCGGTCATTTCGTTATTCTGTCGCCACACATCCTTACGTTCCTAGAGTCCTTCGCTGTAGAAGCATCTCACTTTGTTCAGGACATGCAATACGTGTCATCGTCTTTAATTGCTGGTTCATTTCCCGATGAGCTAACACAAGCCCAGTTACACCGCACATCACGAAAAAAAAACTAAAATATGTCGAGCAATGAGTTTTATGCAACATTCCGCGATGCCTGAGGTATAAATTGCTGCCTCCTTCGTAAGTACATAAAATTACAACAGAGTTGCATCTACCAATGCAATATTAACGTTTATTAGAGAAGCGTTTAAAATATTTGTGGCGTCAACGAACAAAACATGCGTAGGCCTTCTAGTTAATATGCTCGTTTTTAAGTCTACATCTTCTAGTATCTAATCAATTTAATTCCAGTGCAAATATATATATATATATATATATATATATATATATATATATATATATATATATATATATATATATATATATATATATATATATATATATATATATATATCACGGGTCTTTTTTTATAAATCTAGTGCAGTTTGCAATAGGTAGTCTGAGCAACAGCAAGACTACGACAACTTTTGTGTGTGTCACTTCAAGACAAATGTTGATCACTACGAGGAGAACATAAAGCTGAAGTGGATGCAGTGCAACCCAACTGAATCTGGGGGTTTAAAATGTCCCAAAGTCCACAGTGACCAAGCCATTGCGTTTGTCGGAGACAATAACTCGAAGCCATTTCCGTTCAACAAAAATAAAGCGACAAGAAATATGGTTTCAAGTGTTCGCCGAACATTTACTTGGTGAAAAAAAAAGCAAACAAGTGATGGAGTTTTGCGCTATGCTTTATTTTTAAAAGTACACACAGCGTAACTACAATAAGGAACTAAAAAAAACCTGACAGACAACGACGCTGTCAGTCTTTTTTTTCTGTCCATGTCGTTGGGCTTTTTGCACTCTAAAGAATGAACCGACGAGCCGAATCATCAATGTTAGGCTTTATTTTTCTACGACACTGTGCCCACCCTTCAAAAGGAGAAGAAGAAAAAAAGGAAACGAATTGGAGGTTCAGGTAAATAAATGATACTTCAATCGTTTTTTTTTCTTTTTCGCGTAGAGACCGTTGTTTAGATGAGAAAATCGAATGTGGACTCTTCTTCACCAGAACTCCCATCGCACCGGAGACCTATATGTTGGCCACAGTGGAATATACAAACGCAGAAATGGCAGTTTGGAAACTTAGATATTTCTCAAAGCTCTTTAAAGAGTTCTCCCGAGACCTAAAAAGCCGCTTCGACATTTCTATCGGAATTCTTTATGGCGTTAGTAATAAGAAGCAACGATTCGGACCACCTTTGAGAAGATTCCACACCGACTCTGCCACTATACAACCTGCGACGGCGGTGAAGACAATAAAATATGGAGCACGAGACAAAATGCATTATATATTCATGCCTCTTCGTTTGTTTGTTTTGTTTGGGGAGGGGGGGGGGGGGAGGGGTTGGGGGGGGAGAAAATAGCCGTGCTCCGGTATTGCAGTTCGGCTGGCGTTGTTCTTGGAAGCTACCACTTACTGTAGCACCTCGTGCCAGAGACGTAGCGGTGTCAACGCAGCCCTCCTTATAAGATCCACTACAGCCGCATTGGTACCGTCTGGAAGTACTGACGTCGGACCCGCGCTCGGCAATTTGCGAATACTCGACCCCTGGTGACCCGGGATGAAGGCCACCTCAAGTCCTGCTAAGCCTTCCCCTGATTTTTTGTTTTGGAACTGTTTGCCCGGGCGCCAAATCGTCCGTGGTCATTTCCACCACGAGGCTGTCGCACCGTATGCGCAGGGGCTTTTTGGGTCTTGGCGTGTGGCGATAAGAGTCAATAAATGACTAGGTGTTAACGAACCGGTGCGTTGTGTCATCCTCCGAGACGAGCAAGGGAAATCCTACAACATTAAATGCGAGTTTTCTTCCGGTAATTTGCTTCGACACATGAATTCTCCTGATAGGGTTTATAACAGCTTAATGGCGCGTACTTGCGCTCACCACGTCGTCGTGATCGATGCATAAGATAAATATCAAACATGTGTTTCATCGTGTTTCGATGTAAGATCAAGGGAGGTTTCTTTCAAAAAGAAAATATTTTGAGTTTTTCTAAAACCTCACATGCCTCTTGGACTTTTTTTTTACAAGTTAGTTAGTGCAGGTTAGATATTATGTGGGAATAGAAACCGCAATCACAACGGTTTATGCACAAAAAAATCTAACTTATTTTAGTTCACTTAAAAAAACAGTACTGTATAATTTTGCAGTTTTGGTAGAATTGCTAATATGTAGAACAAATCTCATCAAAGTATACTTTACAAGCATGCATTGAGAGTGAAGAGGATGAGCCAGGGGGGGGGGGGGCACTTTTGTTGTTCAAACAATAGTCGTAGTTCAGAAAAAACAAAGAAGTAAAAAAATCAAAACATAAAAACATTTTTTTATAGAGCGCGTTGGTATTGCATACAATTTTTGACGAAAGATTTGCGCATTCGTAATATACAATGTTTTACGAAACAGTTACACATATGTCACTCTTTCGGGTAGACCTCAAAGCAAGCTGTCTTGAGGTCTACGCATTGTCGTTTAATCAGAACCAATCAGATCTCGGCGTTCTGACGTCACCACAACCCCTGCAAAAGAAGCAGACGAACTTTCGCTCCGCCTTACCTTCGAATATTGCGGGCATTTGCAAATATTTTGATAGACGTTCTGGTGAACCGTGTGATGAAGACGTAATATTCAAATCTCTGAGCCGTGTTTAGTTTACTTGAAAGAGCTGTGTTTTCACAAATAAATTTTATGCCTTTTATAATACTGTGTTTGTAGTTCAAGTAATTGAGCATGTTCACATAATTTCATAGATCTGTTTGATTGGCAATTCATGCGTTAGGAACAAATTGTCGACAAAGCTAAGAGAACTCGTAAAGGCCACGTGGGGCATTTTTTCTAACTTTTTATTTGTGTAGTGAGGCTTCTATTGGGAATAATAATGCACCAACATTTTTTAAAGCGCAAATTTTATTTTTATATCTAGTTTAGAGAAAATATCGTACGGGTGCAGGCGCGCTGGTGAGTATTAACCATGTTTTATAATCCTGAGACTGGGGTAGAGAAGAAACATCAAAACGTCTCTTCCATGTTTTCATTTTTCATCTCTACCCCAGTCTCAGGTTAATCCAAAATGGTTAATAACTAGTTTATTTAGAACCATTGTTCATGTATTCACCATAACAAATGAGTTCAGAAGTTGACGAGTAGTTTAAGAGTATAAAAGACTCTTGAATTTGATTGATTTAACTGTTTAAAGTGCATCTTCTTCGACTGGAACACCTAACATGACTGCGATTAACTTAATTTTCTACTAGTAATATACAACAAAAAATTAAGTTTATTAAACGCACGAACATTCAAATTGTAATTAAAAGTCAACTACGATCCACATAAATTGAATGAGATGTTGTTCCGTTTTTATTTTTCATTGTTTTTTTATATATAGTGAAATCCAGAAGGAGAGAAGAAACATTATATGCGAGTTTATAAAACGTAACTTCATGAAATAGTGGATAAGTCTTCTGCGCTTCAAGTCGTACAAAGCTTCTTTTTCTTCTTTTTTTACGCATAGTAAAAAACGATAACCACTTCAATTGCAGCTACCGCAACCATTTACGCAATACATTTTTCTTTCTCAGACGCTCTTTATGCCGTACGAAGAGTGTAACAGCCCAGAATTCAGTTGCGAAGTCCATTGAATCTGGTTGTTTGTTTCGCGTTAGCGCTTCTAATCCCGTGCAAGCGGCATGCACATTAAACGAGTTGCGTGCCGAATGCCTTCCGCACCGGCCCATTGAAAGCAATATTTGTCGGTAACCACGGCGCCATTCAGAGGGATTAACAATACGGATCCAATATTATCTCAACTTGGACAAGTTGAAAACAAGCGCATTATTTTAAGCGGGCAATTGACGCAAGCTGGCGGACATCGTACAGTCATAGAAAAAAACGAAAATGCGCAGCGGCAACCGCCAAAAGCCTGCCTTGCCCCCGTAAAAGACCAGGAAAGTGCTTCCGCCGCAGAGAGCTTTAAAATTATAAGTTTATATATAAACACCGGAAGGAAGTTCCCGAACCGCGAGTAAAGAGTATATTCGGCTCGAAGATAGGTAAGCCGAGAATGAAGACATCGGTAAGCCCAATTTTCCGGAGAAATAAAGACGCTTTGCTGCAGCTGTGAAAAGGTGCCACCATAACCGACCTTCATTCTTTTGTTTCCTCTTACATTGATCACATCGCTCCATCATTACCACAGCAGGACAGATTATTGACATTTTAGATACGACTGCGTCTTTCTCCTCAGCATTGGCCTTTGTGGAGGCTCGTCAAAGCCCGCTTCAGTGGCTTGGTATCTCGGTGAGAGAAGAGAAGGTCAGCAATGGCGGCTGTAATCTGGTGCGTGTGCAAAGAACCTATACGAAGGCCTCGTCTTGAAAACCCGTCAACGTCGGGAGCGATTGAATGCATAATTAACAAGGTCGCCTACTTCTAAAGAAAGTGATTGTCACGTTATTCGATAGTGGCCGGATCGGAGGGATTCTCAAAGGTCCCCGAGTGCTGTCGGGCTATTGTTAGTGTACACTGTGTAGGTTTGGAATTTATAATAACAGGCTCACCCTTGACCAAAGTAGAATATCGCCTGCAAATATTCATTTTTCTTTCATTCTTTTTTTTTTTTTACGGACAAGATAATTTTTTATCTGATTTTTTTTTATTTACGTTTAGTTACGCTGCCGTGATTCAGTATTAAAATTCTCTCACGAGCTTCGGACAAACGTAAAATGCCCTCTACTTAAAAAAAAAAAAACTTTTTGTTTGAAGCGAAGTTGGTGTTCAGAAAGCGAATTCCATATCCTCTCCGTTTCTTTTATTTTTCACCGTTTTTGTTATTGTTCTTGTAGGATTATTTGTTTATTGAGCAGTAGAATTGATGACAGGAAAAAGTGCATGTATTACTCTTGCTGAATTATTATGCATAGATGTATGGAGTTCAGCCGCTAGGAGACCATTTCAGTGTTGACGCATGGGCCCTTCATACTTTAAACATCAGTTCGCATGACATGATGTTTTTTTTTTTTTCATTTTTGACAGGGTGTTTTTGGTGCTCAATATTATTTTGGGTTCTGCATGTATGAGGATGGGACTGAAAACTGTGAAACATCTCATTCAACCCTTTCGACGACTGGCTCAAGCAAGCGCTCTGCTGTTTTAATATTGTGTTCTTTATTTACAGTGGGTCAATTCACAGCACTTGTGTGCGTGTGTGCGCGTGCGTCTGTGCGCGTCTGCGCGTGTCTGTTTTTGTTTGCTTGCGTGCGTGCGAGGGAGTGTGTGTTTACGTGTGTGCATGCGTATGTGCATGCGCATGTGGATGTGCGTGTGGGTGCGTGTGTGTGAGTGCATTTGTGCGTGTGGTGGAGGGGGAGGGTTGTTGTTAAACACATTACTGGTTCTACTATGCGGCTTGGTTCAACTCTACTCAGTTATTAAAGACGTAATTCACGTTTTCAAAAAGGCATTTTTATACAGTGTTTTTTTTCCTCAAGCTGCGTTTTGATTATGAATTCCCCAATCCGTCCGAGTGAATCTGATTAGCATGCAACGTGATCTGGGTTAACCTAATTAAAACTACAGTGCCACGAGAACTATATCTACATAAGTTAAATTTGATTAAAAACAAATCATTTCTCTTGGAACATGCTGCGGCGTTCGTGCTCTAGATTTAATCAACTTGTAAATTGTTGCACCTGGTTTTCTAGGTAAATATGTTGGCATATATAGTCGTAGGGTTTTATTTAATTCGTTTTAAAAATATGGTGGGTACGACCCTTGGAGAATTACGGGAAGAGGGTTCTGTTTGAAGGATAGCCGTCTAGAAATGCGCGGGCCGTTCTCAAGGGGAGACCTTTATGATTATATTTACCTGATGCAGAAATGGGGATTTTCATCATCACGTAACCCGTGCTCCGATATAGGTGATTTAAGTATTAAAATACATTTATTCTACAAAGTAAAACGTTCTATGTAGGAGCGATTTGACAGATTTTTGTTTCTGTTTTATTACTTGCCATTTCCCAGTTGTGTACAAGATACAGACGATGGGCAATTTCAAATATGTTGTCTGGGAACGCTTCATCAGAAGCAGATTTAAATTATTAACTTAAACAACTCTAATATTTCATTGATATCGCTTTGGTTGAAAAACCGTTTTATGTAATTGCGATGCCGCCAATAAACATTTAGTGTAGGCTGGTATACGTTCCAGATATTTATAGCATCCCGTGGCGCTTCAATGTGTAAAAACATAATTTCACTAACGCCACAATATTGATAAAATATTTGGAATTGGATTTATGACGAAAGTGGCTTGACCTTCTTAACAAATATATTAACTCTTTATATTCCAAATGCCGATTCATTGAACAAAATAGGACATCACACTCTAATAAGGCGACCCAAATACTGGAACGTGGACACAGTTCTCCCTCTGCTAAGGAGAAATGCATGAAAACGGAAGCGAACTGAGATTTCGCGTGTGTGCGTGACGTAGCATGACGTAGCGTGACGTAGCGTGACGTAGCGTGGCGTAGCCTTGTGTACCGTGGCTAAGCGTGGCCTGCCACAACTAAAGAGGGAAGGAGATAAAAGTAGAGAAGGTTGACTTGCCTTTTCGACATTCCCACATGTTGCACTCTATGTGTTCTATCGGTCGACTACTAACCCCGCGCGCGTTGAAAAATCACGTGAGGAATCTCTACGTGATGCTCCCTCGTCTCACTTTGTGCATCCTCTGTGTCGTCGCACGAAAGAAGAGGATGGAGAGGAACGCCGACTCGCACAATACCGGTTTCACTCTAGAACTGCTTACGGCTGCTCAAGAAGAAGACATACCAAGAAGAATAACTTCCGCTTTCCGCTACTTAAGCGATTCTTTAAATTTTCATTTGGGCAATCGCTTGCCTCTTCCAAGACAATTTTAGTTTTCTTTCCCCATTTAATGGAACTGCAACCGAAACAGTAGGGCTTCTCTTGACGAAATTGGCTTCGAGGCGAAAGGAGACAGAAGAGATTCACTTTTCAGCTGAAACGAGGCAATTGGATCAGCGAAATAAATCTACAACCTCTACGGGGTCTTTGTTTTCTCCTGTCTTGCCGTGTTATTCCTGCTTCTGTAACACTGTCTATATTATGAAAAATGTAGAATTTGTTTTTAGAAAGGAGTCGGCTCAAATATATTTCTGTAAGTGTTTCTAGAAAAACAAACAGAAAACGAGAGTTTTTATTTGTTTCAAGAGCTTTTGGAAGAAGAAGAAAATGGTGGTACAGCTGAAAAAAAAATACGATCCAAAGCATTTGGCTCTTGATTCTCGCAGATGATGTCGTGTCTCTAAAGCTTATAAACAAAAATAATACAAGCATACGTGACGAGACAAAGAGTGAGAGAATACTGGAACACAACGAGACCGTACCACGTGCCAGGAAGCGTCGTCCTGCATCTCACGCGGCAGCGTGTGCTTCAAGAACACCTCTGATTAGATAGATTTCGTTTACGTGCTTTAATAAGACAGATAGGGAACGTCAAAAAGATAAGGTGGAGTGGTGGAGTGGTTAGCACAACCGACCGGACATTGGAAAGCCCGGACTTCAAATTCCGGCTCCGCCAAAGATTTTGTCATTCGGTGGCTTCGTAAACTTTGATTCCTTCGATCAAGTATGGTTATACTATATTTGCATAACATTTTTTATTATTTCTTATTTGGAGACTATGTACAATGATGAAAGTGCCCGTGATATCTTAAAAAAATATACTACCGACATCCTTTGTGTCCCTTTCTCTGCGTGTATTGCCGTAAACTTATACTTTAAGACTCTTATGTTAGTTTTCAACAAAATAATTACAACTTGTCGACGCGCACTCATGGCTCATTTCTAGTAGCAACCGATAGCTTATTTTTGTTTTGGTTTCTATTAAAAGAAATGATCGATTTGTTGGGAAGGCAGTGTTAGCTAAGGATTATTACTCCAACGACATTCCACTACTGGCGAGTCTACAGGACATTTGGTTCGCATCACAAAGGGATCATTTAGTAAAACTTCGATATATTTTGTGAAGAAGCTCGCTAAACTAGCTTGTCATGTCAATAGCAACTTGTGTTTAGTTATCATACGTGCACGACGCTACATAATCGAACTCTGACTAAAGGCCTTCGGTAGAAATAAACTAGAAGTAACGGATAATGTACAGACGAGTTGGTGCACTTTCAACACCTTGGAAACACAAGACCAAAGGCAAAAAGAGCGACCATTGTGCGTGTCGTCCCTCTTTTTGTCCCTGGTGTGGGGTTTCCAAGATGTTCAAGTAAGCTAGCTTCATTCGAATATACGGTAAATTATATCTTTCAGAACAAAAGCGCACCTGCACGAGAAACAGCAGACTCATCGTGCCCACCTCACTCTAAAAAAAAAGGGTGTCATGGGGTACACCCATAGGGGGTGTATGTGCTTGTCACATATACTACACCCTTTGGGGGAACACTTGCACACCCCAAATATGGGAGTACGTGTACACCCGTTGGTGTGGTGCACATGTACACCTTTTTCTACAGAAATCTCACACGAAGGGAACACAGGTGCACCCCATTCAATGGTGTACGGCTACACCTCTTTCTACACCCAATGAAATGAAAGGGAACACAGATGCACCCCGTTCGAAGGTGTACCATTGCACCGCTTCATAAACCCGCCTCACTCAAAGGGAACACAGATGCACCCCGCTCAATAGTGTACCATTACTCCCCTTTCTACACCTACTGCTCTCAAAGGGAACACAGGAGCACCCCGTTCAATAGTGTACTGTTGCACCTCTTTCTACAACCACTGAATTCGAGGAGAACACAGATGCACACGATTCAAAGGTGCATGGTCACACCACTTTACGCACCCACTTCATAACTAACTTCATAAACCTATTTAAGACATCAAGGAAACCCTTAAAAAACGTATGCGCCCCGGTGATAGCAAAAAGGCAGGTAAAGGGACACACGGGATTGTTTTCAAATCTCATAAAAGTTTATTAGACAGCTTATTCCGTAAACAAGTACAAACTTGCAAGCAATCCGTGATATTTGAAGAGGTACGAAGAACCTGTTACACAACTGAGAAGATTACTAAGCAAACAAGAAACGGAAGTGAGTCTTAGGCAGTGTCTATTCTCCAAGCAGCCGGCAGAATTATTTCCACGAAATTCCACCAGCAATCGCCATTCATTCATCGAACGAAGTTTCATCGACAGCTGTACCCGCGAAGTGACGTGTACGGGGGGGACAGGTTGGTTAACATTTTCGTAATGAGCCGCCGCAGACTGTCGCCACGAAGCGGCGTGAACGGGTGGGCTGAGTCGGTGAGCACGCATTTCAGAGATACACGCGCGACAAAATGTCCCTACAGCGTGCATTTCGCGTAACGAGTGACGATGAAACGTTAGTGTCGATGAAACGTGTCTACAGAACGTGTATCAACGAAAACGTGTTTTCACAAAACGCCAAGAGATTAAGAAAGTCAGTATTCTACCTGCAGTCGTCACATGATTGTAGTCAGCTAATGGCAAGCGACTGCCGATAGAATTTCGGGGAAATTATTCTCCCGGCTGCTAGAAAATAGACATTGCCTAATTCTAGAGGTAATCCGGAACGGAACGGTCAATTGTTGCAAAGAAGTAGGTTGCAGAGCACTTACGATGAAAATACCGGACTCGAAATATGTAATCCGAAATATATGTCGACACGGGCACTGCAGCACAACACAAACACAAAAACGAGAAGAAAGGGGTCCGTGAAGATTCAACACGATGTGGCAGAAGCAGTAATTTGCCGAACCGAACACAAAACGCATCACATGAATTCCTTGGGCTTTTTTGAAGAAATCGCTTGTTGCGTAGGACGTTTCAAACACTGGAAATCTTGGTACACTCGAATACGTTGTCGCGGACGAAATCTACGGCAGCCCCGCTGGTCGCAGCACAGCACACAAGAAACTAGGCCGGGAGTCAGACATTCCGAGGTCGGGAAAAGCTACTACGTCATCCGTGAAACCTTTACCACATGATCACGCTCCTGCCGTCACCCCCGCCCAGACAGCGGAGTCGAGGGATGAAAAAGCCTCCAGTTCATTGGTCCGGCAACTGCGCACCTTCTTCCATGCTTTCAGCTTAAGGAGAAAAAGAAAAAGAAAATAGCAGCTCCTTCAAGGCCAAAAGGGGGGCCCCTCGCAAAGGCTTATCTTCAGGAGCAGCCCAACAATGAACACATTGACAGGACTTGTCACTTATATCCTCTTGAAAGTTCGACCAAAAGTTAATAGTGCAGTGGATGCTACCCGTGGCCTTGGCCTTCAGGCAGGTGCCGTGCTCTGCCTTATCTCTAGCTTGGAGACTGTAGTCACGTGATCCTACCCGGAGACCCGATTGGCCTAAAACAAGCATAGCGTCTACTCTACTGTCAATACCGAGTGTACAGGATACCTCCATACTTCCTAAGAAACTGACCAACCCAAAAAGTGACCCCCAAGAGGGAATCCAAGCACAAGCTGATCGGGTCGCGTGGCTAGCGTGGGGGTGCACTGATACACCTAGAGGTTTTTAAGGGAGAGGAGGATGCTCATTGTCGGTGTACAAGTACACTGGCTGGGTAACGCAGGGTGCATCTTTCAGGAAAAGGGTGCATGTGCGCCCGATGCACCTGACTACACCCTTTTTTTCTTAGAGTGCTGCCTGTGTGCAGAATGTTGCAAATCATTTTAATAGTACTCTTTCCACGAACATTACAGTTCTCTATTCGTTAAATAATAGGAACATTTAGCGAACCGTTACCATGTTCCGTGTGCCGCATTACCAGCGCCTTTGAAGCATGCTTTTAAGCGCGTGTCCTGGGTCATACGGGGCGCGCGCTTAAACGCACAGTTCAAAGGCTCCGGTAGTGCGGTACGCGGAACACGGTAACGGTTTGCTAAAAGCCCCTAATATCGCGCATGCGTCGACCGGCGGGCCGGTCAGCGCCGTATCGTGGCGCGATGCGGCGATGTGTGTGCGCGTAGAGCGCTCAGAGAGCGTTCATGCACGTGCGACGTCTGCCAGGGTCTTCTGCTGACTGCACATATCCCCCGCTCCTTATCTGCTAGTTGAGACCGCCAGGGCCGTGGGCAATGAGCCAATACAACCTACAAGACAAGGCCTGCTGCGCCTTCACTCCCCCCCCCTCACACACCCTAAACGTCATCACCAGAGGAACCATGCAGCGTCACCTAGCTTGCGTCAGCGTCGCCGAGTTCGCGTTTTGCGGTGTCTGACAACAAGCGTGACGCTAGCACGCGAGCGACGCCAAGACGCACGCGACTGCCGCTTTGCGTCGCATACTCTCGTCGAACTTCAGCGCGTTTGCCGCTTGCGGCGGGTCGGAGATCTACTATCGATGACGTAATGAGAGGGCCTTGTCTTCTAGGCGGTATTGAGCCAGCGGAAGAAACTAACAGACGACGCTCGCACACGAACGTTCTTTGCGCGCATGAGCGCATCCTCGCTCATGTCGCCGCATAGCTCCGGGAGACGGCGCTGTCCGACCCGCCGGTGGACGCTCCCGTGATGTTATGGAAAACATTTGAGAGATGTGCGTATCATGTAAACACCTTTTTGCACCTATCTTACGTAAATGACAATAAACACGTGATCTCTACGTTACACGGAATCTATTCCATTTATAGAACATACTACCAGCTTTATGCGTTTTAATGCCTCGCTTGTTTGTATGGCGTTAACATCTTTAAAATCATTTTTAATCCGCAAAAAGTTTCCTTTCTCTTTCTTTATTTACTTTCGCAGAAAACGTTGACGCGCATAATGCCAAACTATCTAAATACAGGAAACCATGAGTAAGATAACCCTGTATTGTTTGTAGCCCGAGAAAATAGATTTATTGTTCCGAGAATTAAGCCAGAACCACGGTCATTGCAGCGCGCAGAAACACAATATATCGCATATGGGGCCAGTGCCCGCCTAGCGAGCGATGTGATAATGTGCGACAATATTCGTTCCACGAACCATATTGACTCCTTATTCTTGTCTGTGAAGAGCGTTAGGCAGTAGACCAGCGCGTAAGACTGGTGTTGTTTCTTCGTTTTCTCACACGACCATAGTTCGTTGTACATTAGGTCCGAACAAAGCTAACGCTACGATTCGATGGTGTCAATCAAGCAACCCCAAAACTGTATCGTCATGGCTGTGGAGTCTGATATTCCGCGGACAAGAGCGACTGCGCCCGCTCAAATCCTCTTCTACAGCGCGGAAGACGAGATTGGCGGCGCGCAGAGGGCGACCGTCGGAACATTCTACGCACATTTCCAACGCTTATCACCCAGGCAAACAAAAATGCCGAGTCGTCGGGTTCTGGCAGTACAACCTAGAAGACAAGGCCTGCGCGTGACGTCATCGCTAGTGGATCCCCGACCCGCCCAACACGCGGCAAACGCGATGAGCGTGACGCGTAGTCGCCGCTACGCGGCGACTCTCGTCAGGCTTCAGCGAGTCTGCCGCGTGTGAGGCGGGTCGGGGATTCACGAACGATGACGTCATGCGCAGGCCTTTTCTCTCCTAGGTGGTTTTGGCTGCGGACGCGTGTGTGGTGTCTACTATTCCGCGCAAAAAAGCTACTGCGCAGGCTCAGAAGCCGTTACACAGCCCAGTATAGTAAGATGGCAGCGCGCAGAAGGTGGGTGCGGAAAGAGAGTCGTCTGCTACTTGCGTGGGAGTTGCGGTGACGTCAGAACAACGCCGGGTTCTGATTGGCTTTGATTGAAAGAGTAGTTGGTAGACCTCAATGCTAGATACCTTCAAGGTCTACCCGCTATTTTTTTTTTTTTCAATCAGCCAAGAGGAGCTTGGAGTTTTGACATCGTCGCAACCCCATGTGAAGGAAGGAGACGGCACTAACAGCGACGAAGCTATTTCAGCAGAGAAGCATCGTTCACTATCATACACTTTGGGACGTCAGTGCAAGTCACGTACGGTACATGAGTATATCAAACGACCGTAGCCGATGACGAAAAAAAAGAAGTGAAGCGGAAGTTGTCGGGTTTTCGGGGAGAGTCTAGGACCGAACAAAGTACGAGTGCGTCTGGGAGGCGACGAGATCTCGCGACAAGAAAGAGGCGAGAAAGATGGTATCAGCTGCGACGCGTGAAAAATGCATCCCCGGAGGAGCGGTTGGCATTCCCGTCATGTAAAAGGCGAAGCAAGTTTCTACTAAACTTGTTTCATTTTTTTTCTTGTTTTTTCTGGTTCGTGTTTCAAAGGATTGAGTTTGAGCGGAAACTCTGGGTGAAGTTAGCACGCGTGGAAGATGCAGCAGCTTGGAGCGCTGCCGCGCTCAACAAACGCATCTTGTTTTTTGTTTGTTTTGTTTTGCTTTTTTTGTGCACATTGAAGGAAGGAAGCACTTTGCAAAGAGACTTAAAACCTTATCGTGGACAACAAGCTCAGGACGCTCCGTGACATGGTTTTCTAATAAATCCGAAACCACTGGAGTAGTTGGTATGTCGTTTATTGCGGTACTCAACTATCTAGGTGATTGATTTTGGTGGGAATCAAAGAGTGAAAACGAATATTTTTCTATTTGTACACTTCACCGATACAGACAGCACGAACGAGCCGCAGCGCAAGAACAGCATGTCGACGGGCCGGTTTGGTCAGACAAAAAACAAAACTCTCGCTTCATAACCGAAGCCCCTACTGCCACAAATTTGTCCGCCTTCATGCGTCCTTGCGTCCCTGCGTCCGCGCAACCTCACGGCACGTGACATCGCCTGCCACGTAAGGTAACTTCACGAAAGGTAACGTAAGGTAACGTGATATCATATCTTAGCTAACACAGTTACGTCACGTGACCACGTCGCTTGACACCACGACTTAACTCCATAACACCAGGTCACGTTTAATGTTTTGAGAAAAACAAAATATTTGATCGTTCTCTAAATATTGCATTCCATGCATTATATATTTCTAAAGATAAAGGTAACACCCAATTTTGCTTTTATTTTCTTTATTTTCGTTTTGAATTAAAAAAAAATATGATTGCAGCAGGTTTTATTGTACCCCTAGTTGCTTCAATCATCTGTTGCTTGATCACTGTTTGGCACGAGCATGACAGGGTTCAAAGTTATCACTTGCGGAGAAGGTATTCCTTAACTCCGAATTATATTCTGTCCAATGGAGATGCCTAACGCATACTTGATTCAGTATACTTTCCAGCCGTACTTTAAGCTAAAAAATAAAAATAAACATTTCTCACTTCTTTGTACATATCGCATGTAGTACTCCATCGAACGCTCTATGCAGTGCACACGTTAGTGATTTCGTAAATCCACACACAGCACTCCGATGCCTACGCTTATTTCCGTATTTTCGACTCTTCCTCTCAATTGTTCTTACCGTCCTCAGTCTCATAAATCCCCGGCATGAAAAGGTTACGCGAATGATGTTTCTTTTTCGGCATAAAACCGATGCATCGACCGTCCAATCGTTAGGGATCATTAATAATACTCAGCATCGTTTTCCTCGAGCGTAACAACACAAGATGAACCGCGCACTATGCCGGGGTGATCGTTAATCCTGGAGGTTGTGGTAAGCCAATATTTGCCGACGGGGTTTTCACTTAATGAATCTGCAATCGATGCTCAAGGCGCTTGTTAAACAGTCCAGAAAATGTATGGATTTTTTTTTACTTTTTTTTCCACCATTACGAGAAGTTACGCGAATTATTGGAGATGAGTTAATTTTGTTCTGATAACAGCCTCTTCCCATTCCTGAGAGTTTAGGTCGTACAAAACATGGTTACGTTTATTTTTGCTTTTTGTTTTCGCTTTATTACAAATGACTGCTATAAACAACCGTGATCCAATGTCCCACATTTTGATTGCGAGTAGCTGAAGTTTGTCGTCACGACTCTACTGTTCGTCCTGTATAACGACATCGTTTTATTTTTCATCATTTTATTTCTATTTTTTTAATGTAGTTCACAAGCCTCAACATCTGAGTGATAATCATGAATTCTTACATATAATATACAAAATAAGCATCGAATAGCAATAATTAAGTTTTGATTCATTGCCAACTATAACAAATAGTCTCCATCAAACCACAAAAAACAAAATCAAACATAGATCCTTCTTTTTTTAGGAGATTGTTTTTTGTCTTTTTTTGTTCGAAGCAACTCAGACCGGTCTAGTTGTTGCAATTTCAAATATCTTACCATTAAAGTTTCTCACATGGATGAGTTGATTCCTTTGCAAGCAATCGTTGCAGGTAATCGTTGAAGGCAATTGTGGCAACCGTTGCAGGCAATCGCATGAGTGGCACCAGTGACTGTCGCGGCCGTCACATTCTTTCCACTGGCCAAATCGTCTTCTTAAGGGTGTCGATTGTGAGAACTGACAGGCCACGAATGAAACAACTGACAGCTCAAGAAACGTAGGGTCTGGACTACTTTGTTCATGCGTTTTGATTTGTGATGCGCTAATTCCGCAATCCCATTGGCCGTGGAGCGATAATTAGATGCCGGAACTCGCCATGTCCTGCGTTTGTTATGATGTCAGTGACTCCAGCGGGGATCAGAGTTCTGTACAGTGGAGGTTCGTTTGGGCAATAACATCACGTTCGTTATTAAAAGAAAACAAAAACGACGTCATTCTAATACATAAAAAAGCCAATAAAAAAAAAGATTAAGTTTTATTTTTTGTTTTGTTGTTGTTGTAAGTGCTCGCACGGAGATGCAATTGTTACTTCGAGGGGTCTTTGTACTGCCTTTCAATAGTGCCGCCGTTTTGTATTGCGAAACCTCTTGCGATCTCAATAACATGAGTCCGTGCGGAGATTAAGCAACGGTACGCAAAGGAACAACGAACCAGCGTGCCGTGGCTCTTGCTCCGGGAGATCGGAGTCGTGGGCGAGCCTTGCAGGGCCTCCGGGCTACGTTCGGGTCGTTCGTAGCTTCCATTAGCCTATTCCCCGTAGGTGGGCGGTGAGGTGAAAATAGGGTCACGACCAGTTGGAGGCTGATCAATATATGTGGCGAAAGAAGGGTATGGTTCGGAAAGGTGGTTTACTTCGAGTTATTTTGTCTGTGTGGTGCAAGACACGATTGCGGCGATGAACCCACATACCAGATGTGCAATACGCGATACTGTACGGATATCGAAAATAAATTGACCCAACTGGCATTGCCGCAATCGGTTCCTACCACTCTTACCAACTTGTTGATTTGGTTTCATATTAAACAATAAATAGCACGAAGGGTAGACAAAAACACGAAGAAGGTTCTGATTCCCGTAATTTTTATAGTATAAAAGAAAACATAAAAAAACTCAGCTGAGTTCTAATCTGTTAGACGTATTATTTTCGCCTTTTATATGTATTTGTGACATTTTATAAAAAATAAAACCTTTGCAGCTTCAGAGTGACAGCTAACCTTTCGCTAAAATAAAATTACATTTGTCAACAATTATCTAAGGTACTATATTCTATTAGAAGGGATAACATCACATAAATACAACCATATGCAAGCGAGTTTAGGAGTACCGCAGTGAATAATTTCCGCTTCCTGTGAACACGGGCGGATACGATGTCTCATCGTAAACTATTGGGAGAGAGCGTGAGCAGTATGTCCCCGCTTAGAAAAAAACCTAGTCGCTACAAAAATTAAACTCCCGTGAATCGGCTGCTCACTCGCAATAAAACGACGAATAAAGCCTTCTTCGTTTCGCTCTAAAGAATGAATAATAGCTTTTTGATTTACCATATAAATATGGCGGGAACCGAGGAAAAAAGGACAACCTGACTGGTCCTCAGCCCCCACAGGTACAGAGCAGTTCCGAAAACCATGCGCATGAAGTTATATAATGCAAACACCTAGCAAACAATAACGCAATATAAAACATATACGGAATAATCAGCGAAAGTATAAAATGTTTATTTTGATTAAAAATATATTCCCTCGTCTCACTCGTGCTAGAAGATTCAATATCAACATTATAGCGCACAAGCGTGTGTAATAATGTCGGCAAGGTCCTTTTAAACATCCGAAGGCCATAATCTGCGCATAATGCCACTACTACCCAAAGATCCGAGTAACGAGAAGAGTATGTTATAGGTTTGTTTCTAAGTGATGCCAAAAATAATAAAAAGCTATTCGTCTCACGACATTCCTGTTTATACTTTTTACAAAGTCGAAATTCATAGTATTTAAATATTATAAAAACACCCAGCCTCTCAAAAAAGTTGGTTATTACGATGACTATGAGGCACGCCGCGCACAATTATTTTCAGTCTTTTCCGTAGTTAGAGTAGTTTTTGGAGATTAGTTTTGGTTGTCGTACTCCAGACGAAATTACGGTAGTTCAGATGGGATGCAAATAACGAGTTATATAAAAGCAACCAAACTCCAGTTGGAAGCACATGACTATGTCTTTGTGACGTACCACTGATAACGCACGAGTTTAAAAATGATATTGTCCACATGTTCAGTCGTAGTCGAGTGATTCCTGAAAATCACCCCCAAAGTTTTAAACGCACTGTCTGTAATAGGCGAGGAGTCTAAAAGAAATATCACTTGGAAGGTCAAGATTCCTATTTTTAAAGCTAAAAAAGGTCATCTTCTTTTTTTTTTTGTAGGAGATTATTCGCACTAGCTTATATTTCGAGACGTTTTATAGTGTCATCAGGAAGTTTTAGGGAACCGTTTTTGCACATTCAATACGATACGATGGACCCTCCGGTATACGAACTGCGCATATGCGAGTCTTCTGTGGCAGCGCATGCGCAGTTCGTACCGGAGGTCCCATCGTACCGTATCGGATGTGCATAAACGGTTCCCTAAAACTCCCTAGTCACATAGATACTTTAGACTCATATTGTTGTAAAAACTAACTATCTCCGAACTCCGGTCTAAACATGCATTTCGTGTAAGGCTCATTAAATTATGAGGCGCTGGAGAAAACCAGCCTTCTGCGTTACGCCCCTATTTCGAACTCTTTTTGTTCGCGTTTCGCCCATTGAAAAGCATGCAGGAAGGGCCTCGGTACGCACCTCGTTTCGCTGCGCCGCAGTGTTCTTCCGCAGCATAAAGGCCATCTGTTTTCATGGCCGTCACCATGGCAACGAACGCCGATTTTCCGAACGCCGTCTACTAGCCAACGTTTAATAGTTTTGTAAGGAGCAGCC
>JAZHYW010028184.1:0-14717 GCA_037355805.1 Ixodes ricinus | reverse complement strand
ATACTGGACGTAGATGCGATACTGTACGCATATCGGTAATAAACTGACCCAACCGGCGATTTGCGCAGTCCGTTCCTACCACTCTTACCAACTTGTTGATTTGGTTTCATATTAAACAATACACAGCACCAAAGTATGACAAAAGCCTGAAGAAGGTTCGATTCCCGTAATTTTATAGTATAACAGAAAATATTTAAAAAACTCGAGCTGAGTTCTAATCTTGTTAGACGTATTATTTTCGCCTTTATATGTATTTGGGCATTTTATAAAAAATAAAACCTGCAGCTTCAGAGTGACAGGCTAACCTGTTCGTAAAATAAAATTACATTTGTCATCAACTATCTACGGTATTTCTATTAGAAGGATACGCATCAAATAAATACAGCCATATGCAATGAGCTTAGGAGTACCGCAGTGAATAATTTCAGCTTCCTGTGAATACGGGCGGATAGGATGTCTCATCGTAAACTATTGGAGCGACGCAGTGAGCAGTATGGTCCCCGCTTAGAAAAATGTACCAGTCTCTACAAAATTAAACTCCCGTGAATCGGCTGCTCACTCGAAAACGACGAATAAACCTTCTTAGTTTCGCTCTAAGGAATAGCTCATAGCTTTCTGATTTACCGTATAAATATGGCAGGAACCAGGAAAAAGGATGAACTCGACTGGATCCTCAGGCCCCACAAGCACAGGAGCAGTTCCGAAAAACAATGCGCATGAAGTTATATAATGCAAGCACCTAGCAAACAATAACACAATATAAAACATATAGGGAATTATCAGCGGAAGATATAAAATGATTATTTTGATCAAAAATATATTCCTCTCGTCTCACTCGTTCTAGAAGATCGAATATCAACATTATAGCGCACCAAGCGTTAATAATGTCGGCAAGGTCCTTTTAGGACATCCGAAGGCCATAATCTGCGCATGATGCCACTACTACCCAGAGATCCGAGTAACGAGAATAGTTTGTTGCAGGTTCGTTTCTAAGTGATGCCCAAAATAATAAAGATCTATGTGTCACGCGACATTCCTGCTTATACGTTTTACAAAGTCGAACTTATAGTATTTAAATATTATAGCAACCCAGCCTCTCAAACAAATTGGTTTCTACGTTGACTATAAGGCACACAGGACACTAATTAGTTTCACTCTTTTTTTTGTAGTAAGAGTAGTTTTGGAGAAGTAGTTTTAGGTTGTCGACTCCAGACAAGATTACGGTAGTTCAGATGGAATGCAAATAATGAGTTATATAAAGCAACTAAACTCCAGTCGGAAGCACATGACAATGTGTGATAATGTACACTGATAACGCACGAGTTTAAAATGATATTGTCCACATGTTCGGTCCTAGTTGGAGCTGCCCGCCGTAAAATCACCCCCAAAGTTTTTAAACGGACTATTTCAATGGGGGAAGAGTCTAAAGGAATATCACTTGGATAGGTCAAGAGTCCCTATTTTTAAAGTAAAAAAGGTACTCTATTTATCTTTATGAGATTAATCACACTAGCCCATTATTTCGAGACGTTTAATTTGTGTCATTAGGAGGTTTAGGGAACCGCTTTTGCACATCTCGATACAATACGATGGGCCCTCCCGGCACGAAGTGCCTCATGTCCGAGCCTTCTGTGGCAGCGCATGCGCCAGTTCGTATCGGAAGGTCTGTCGTGCAATATCAAATGTGAAAAAACGGTTTCCTATAAACTGCCGTTCAGAACCAGATACCTCAGGCTCATGCTGTTCTAAAAATATCTGCAAACTCCGTTCTAGAAACATACTTTTCGTGTAGGGTCATCAATTTTGGGGCGCCGGAGAAAACCAGCCTTCTGCGTTAAATCCTTTATTCCGAGCTCTTTCTCTTTCGCGTTCCGCCCGTTGAAAAACATGCGGGAAAAGGCCTCTGGCAGCACGCACCTCGATGTCGCTGCGCCGCGAGTGCCGGCGCACAAAAGAGATCAAAAAAGGGGAGCCACGCATGACTGGCGCCGCGCTGCCGCGAGACGCTCGACCCACACTTCTTCCAGCGGGCAAGCATGTTTCGGGTCCTCGCCGCTGCAAAATGCGTGGTTCTGACGTCCAGGCTCCTCGAGAAATGGCTCTTTGATGCTCTGGCGCTATCGCAGATATCCTCGCGACTCCAAATCTGCGACCGGAGCACTCTATGGCCCCGTCGTCGAGCTGCCAGCTCTTCGTGAGCATGAGGAGGGTACGTCCATCAAATCGCTGCGTCGCCTCCAGATGCAGCCGACGCTACTGACACCAATGGAGTCAGTCAAGCAGCATCAAAAAAGCGCGAGTCGCTGGGCCCTCTCTGTTTATGATCGGTTTAGCAATGGTAGAACCTGCAGACAACACGACGAACGCCACGATGGTGCGCCTTTGATAATGTCTGATTGGTCCCACCAGCTCGTAGCGTCTGGCTACGTCTGCGAACTTTTTTCAGGTAAAACGAATTATGGGAATCGATTTCTGCGAAGGAACTGGCGCACCTTGTGATTTGTGCACCATTCCAGAAAGCGGTTCGCTGGTCTTCTTCGTGCCGCCATCGTTGTTTCGCTGAATATCAGACGCAGTGCATGCGCCCCCAGCCAATACCGCCTTGAAGTCAAGACTCTGCTCCCCCACCCCACTAAACGTCATCACGCTGCTCTCCTCGAATGCATTCGAACGCCGGACGCCGGACGCTCCGAAGAGCGTTCAACGGGTGCGCTGTGGGAAAAGACGAAGGCAGTTAGCTTTGCTTCTGGCCGCACTCGAATCCTTTGGCACCCGCTTGCTGCACGCTCCGGCGTTCTGGTAGTTCCCCGCGCGCTCTCTTCTCACATACTCACTCCATTTCTGCCCCGACAGCCTCACACTGGCACGCATGCGCGCACCACAGTTGCCTACAGCGTAACAAAAGCGGGGTGTGGCTTCGAATGCTCACGCTTTCTGATTGGTTCCTGGGCGTTCTTTTACGGCCAATGCAGCAACCTCATTGGTTGCGGAGGAACGAGAAGATGCTCCGGGATTCGAGACGCCCAAGCGTCACGTAAGCTCTCAACGACATTGACAGCACACACCCAAAGCTTGCGCGCGTAAACAATTAGGGGGGGGGCTTAGCTGAGGACATCCACAAGCAAAATCGCCATCAAAACGCCCACATTCTTATCGCGAGACACGACGGCTTTATTATAGACGCAGCGGTCTCCGGAAGCGGGGCGCGAGCGCGTCCGCAAGACGCGACCATGTTATGCTTGCAATACTATTCGGGCGGCGCTGTAACGTTCGATTTTGCACACGCCACGTTCGAGTCGCAAGCATCTGCTCAGCATCTGTAGACGCGCGATAACAAAAATGCAGTGCGTACGAAAAAATAAAAATAAAAAAAGAATTATGCAGCTCGAGGCCTCGGCGTCTCCAGTCAGCTTTATTATTTTATTGCGTTTTTTCGTAGCCTTCCAGGAGCCCTCCGTATTTTTCAATATCCCTGCGAGCGTGCCTGCCAGCAGCATCTGCGGCGGAAGAATGCAGGGGTTGGTGTTCCACGGGCCGCACGTGCCGTGACTCCTCGGCAGTAGTGACGCTTCTTCAAAGCGTGCGCCGAAACGCGGAAGTGGCAACTTTGCACGCGCGTTCGTCAATCGCTTTCTTTTGGTTATTTACTTCGAATAATTTTATACAGGAAAGGCGTGCGCGTGTGTGGCGCGTGGAACACCAATCCCTGCATTCTCCTTGATGCTTGGGGTAAGACAGCAAATGGTCTATTTGCCATGATACCAGCGAAGAGGCTGAAGCTACTTGCAAAATCGTGTTCTCCTGAACGATGCTCGCGGCTCTGCACAGAGCGCGCGTGCTTGGAAGGGACACCGCCAGCTCGAGGCTCAATTCGTGCGGTGGAAGCTCCTGCTGCGACGCCGCCACTTAGAATGGAACGGAGCATCAAAAAAACCTGCAGTGGAGAAGCGTGATGACGCACGTTCGAAACGCGAGCCAAATATTATATTTTGCTCACCTGGAGCCGCTGCTCGAAACTTCAGAGCTACGGGCCTATGTTGCCTGGAACGCGTGCCCGCTCGGTCGTGCCGCGTCTACAAAGTGGTCCCTCAATCTCCGGCCAGGTGACGCCATGGAAGTGTCACGCTGTCGCCCACCGCGATCCTAGCGGCGTCCCAGCAGCGGTGGTTTCTGTGGTCAGACGCCTGTTCCGCTGCAGGTCGCTCGCAGTGGGGCAGTTCACCGGAAGCTTCGTGCAGCCGGAAGTTGGGACGCCGCCGACGACAGCGACACTCGCGTTCGCTCGCGCTTTTCGCCAGGCATTTCTACGACTAACCGCCAGGATCGCGACATCCGACAGCAGAACACTCCGGCTTCTGGTGGCGTCGTTCGTTGCCACCTTCGAGACCACTTTTCGACGTTTGGGCGGGATAGACGCTAAACACACCAGTCATAGACGCGCTCCAGGCACCATGCCATTACTACTTAAATTTACGTCGCGTTCTTTTATAGCTAACGCTTTTATTTGGCTAAACATCATAAAACCTCGCTCGTAAAAAGAAAGGTTTTATGGCCAGACTACCATCGCTCTCCGAGAGCGCCCGCCGTATCAAGAACATCGAGCAAATGCGCCCGATCTTTTGAGCTGTAATATAAAATCTGACATGACACAAAAAAAAACGAATAAAACGAAACACGAGTGAAACAAAAGAAGCCTGATATTCTAAGCAGCGGGTATTCAAAGCTAGGATTCCATGTTTGTTCCGCACAAAAAAAAAGAAAAAGAAAAATGTATGTAAGGAAATGGCGTATGAATCGGGAAATGCGATTTGGAAGACTCAATAAAATAAAAAATCTACAAAATGCGAAGAGTAAAATGCTAAAAAAAATGTATAAATAAAATATTTTAAAAGTCTCCCAACGACGCGCACTTTCAGAAATTCAAGATTAAGCCAAGTACAGAAACGACGCGCGAAAAATTAAAAATTGAGCATCGACCTTGTACCGTAAGCTGTTGTTTTTTGTTATTTTTTTTCTCCAAGCTGAGGTGCTTGGTAAGACCACCGGATAATTAATTCGCATATTTTAGCCTCGAAGATGCGATAGCGTCCCATTAAATAAATAAACAGGACATCATTATGTTTTATAGACGTTTTGGACGCTTCTTGTAAAGAAGGCAAATTTTAAAATTATTATAAGAGGCATTCACTGACATCGGGCTAAGACAATTAGTTCTGGAGAATTTAATTTCGAGAACTAATTATCTCAAGGAAGCTTGCATCTGCTGCGCTTCTGTTCCGGGTATCAACGCTCCTGTAAACACCTGCACGTAGTCTGCTGTGCAGCGCGCTCGAAGAACCACTCTACGGCTTTCCACTAGAAAGATTCAGCAGTGAGGCAGCCGAGCGACACCATACTTCATTAATCATGCGTGCAGTCTCGGCTGCAGAAAAACTAACTATGTAGCTCTTTTCGGAATTAAGACAGCATCGCCACTTTCTGACTCGGGCAGCTTTGTCACGAATTTCTTAACGGTGCATTACAGGGGAATATAACCGCAGGCTCCGTCCACTATTAAGCCGAGACTAGAAGCTCCGCCTTCAGCGCCAGCCTCGCTGGCTTCCGCAGTGCTTTGGTTGCTGACAGTTTCTGCGCGCGACGATCGAGAGCAGAGCTAAGAATAGCTCGACTTATCTTTGCCGGCAGTCTCTCCTCGTTCTTTACTTGATGCCTTTTACAGTGAATGCGAAGGAATAAATAAACCTTTCCTGCAGAAAAAAAACACACACACGCAGATAAAGAAAACATGACAATGAAGAAGAATCTTACTTTGCAATTTCTCACATTTATACATGCCAAAAATGCGGCAGCACACAGAGAGACGAATATAGTGATATCCGTTGTAAACGAGGTAACGAACACTGTACTAGCTTTCGTTTCAGACCAGTCTCGTATGACGTTCTAGGTAACCTGCTTATTTATTTTGACTGTACTTTCGGTTTTGTTTTTCTGCGACCATGGACACATATAGAAACATCAAAAACAACGGGCAAAGCCTGATATCACGTCTCAAAGCAAATGTTTTTTTTTCTTTCTGCAGGATGCTTTTTTTCTTTTTTTGCTACGGTATATTTTATGCCGCAGGATATTGAAAGGACACATTTGCATGGAACTTCGCGGGAACTCCCAGGCACATGGTTTTCTCGTTTGTTACAAAAAATGCTTTTGACGGTGATGGCAACATAAGACAACAAGCCGGCAAAGTGCACTCTCTGACAGCACGGCTGCTCTTGATTCCTCTCTGAACTATTGGGAGGAAAAAGAGAGCAACTATTCACGTCTGAGTGAGCAATATGTTATTCTGCGACCGGCACATGAGTGGCACGACTCTCCGTCTTTGACAGATGTATGTGTGCGCTCAGGATGTCGAGTGTACAGGAAACAGGAAGCTTCAATTTGGTGACGTCAATATGACAGACGTGCCTTTCTCGGCGAGTATTCGATAAACTAAACAATCGCAAAAAGTTATATTTTGTGAGGGTATGTGTTTGCCATTTATGTGCAGACAATTTCTGCTGCTTGGATAGCTTGGCTGCTTCAAATTCTTAAAAGGAAGCTGAAGACGTCCTTCAATTTGAACAAACAGGAAGAGTTGCATTTTAGACACCTTAAAAATTATTTCTTAAGTTTGATTTCGATCTTATTAGTAGAAGCGTCATATTAACCAGCAAACATTTCGACGTAGACCCGCACGCGGCGGCGAGCTTACCGTACGAAAGCGCGAAAGCGCGGAGAAAAATCTACAAAAATTACGTCATCAGTGGGGTCAGATGACCCTTGCTCGCCACTAAGCTGGATTCGGGGATGCCGTCAATGACGTCACGACTCTCTGGACGATAACAGGCAACAGAAATAATCGCCGCATGCCTGGCAGTAATCGCTGCACGTACTTATCAAAATAAATGCGGTTTACGTTTACTTCTGCGCAAGATAAGTGCGTTAACTGAATTCCCGTGACAAAAAGCCATAGAGGTCCTCCCATGACTCAGATTTCTTGGAAAGTACTTCAGCTTCCATTTAAGGCAGCTGAACAAAGTGAAACCTAGTTTAGGTTTCCCTAGAGTCTTGCGCTTTCCACCAGGTAAGTGCATTCATCAGTCAACTTCCAAGAACAGCAACGTAGCAGTAACTAAAAATATCAAATAAGGCATTTTGTTTTGCTTAATACCGACACATATACTAAAACTTTTCCATGGCGTTTAAGGAAGTTTCACGTTTCCTCGAAAAGTTCCATAATAGAAAGAATATTTGAAATCACTTCGGCCGTATCATGTATTCGAATTTCATTATGAAATGCAACACAGAGGTTCAAAATCAATATAGGTAACATTTTTACTATCGCCCTTTCCTCCCCCTTCAATCCACCGTGTTATTTCCAACACACAAAACCTCACTTCGGGACACCTGTCTTGTTGTTTCACGTTTGAATCCAAAATTTGCCTACTCGTCAACATTTTGAAGGACGTCGAACCCGTCGTATCTCTTACATCCATATGAAACACAGCACGACAGTTAAAACAATAAAATGTCATAAGCTATTTACATTGCGCCAGAGAACAAGGAGGAATGCCGATGCATACCACCTAATTGTCACGTAACCATACGTCAAACTCCAGAAACTAAAAATCGCACTTTGCCTAAGCAAGTGAAAAACGGAAAATATCAAGAATTCAAACAAGATGCATTCCTCATTACATAACGAAACGTAAAACCTGCAAACTCAACCTTTACGGCGCCCCTCTATTGGATGTCACGACTAGTATTTTTATTTTTTCTGCCACACGTATTCTTATTTTGTGCAGCTTCTGTTTCGACGGCTTTCTTTTTCTTCCTATCTCCAAGGCCCAACGAGCTGCCGTGGTGCCCTAAACCTATTTTTATTAAATATATGTATATGCTTTAAGAGTCGAGAATAGCCACACTCGAGACAACGACGGCACTGGGAAGTAATCTTTTTTCTTAGTGACCTTCGCTTTTTTTAATATGAGCTTACCTAAAAATTTGCCAGGGCCACTGGGCCGGATGCTCATTGATTTAAACATGATCACACACAGACCGGCATAACCCTTGAAACCGCTAGTGACTCACAACCCTCTGCTACGAGTTGTTAAAGTTGTGGATAAGATAATTGATACATCATAATATACAAAAACAAAGTTGTTGCCTGACGGCTGACAACATCCTGGCAAAACAAAAGGCTCGTGGTACATCTTAGCACTTCTTATGAGTTTTAAATCCGAAAGCAGGCATGCCGCTCTTCCGCTCCTTGCGGCGTACTTGCGTCGACGGTGGATCGCGCGCTCTTATCGGCACGCTGACCTTGGGCGTGGAGCAGGAAGCCGCTGCCTCGCGGACACGCAGCGCCATGGGGTGGCGGTCGTTAAAACTGACGCGCAGCGGCCAATGGGAGCCTCGTTTCATGAAACTAGGACGCTCGCCAGCCAGTGGGACCGGAGCCGAAATCGAGAGCTTCACTCCGCTCCTTTGGGATCGGGAAAACTAGGTGTCGTTTGGCGGCTTGGATTTTCACGTGGTTTCAAAGCTGGGAGCCGGCTTCACTTGGAGAAAGGATATTAGGTGCCGTTTGGCGCGGCTTGAATGCTGATGACGTCGGCTCGCTCCATGGGACAGTTAATGCTTTCGTATTAAAAAACGAATATTGTGCTAAGAACGTGTTGTTCAGGTAAGTACTTTTAGGATATTACAAGTACAACACAGATTAATGTGATATGGCGAGATTCGCAAGGAAAAGGTGGGGCGTTATCATGTAAACATCATGTGACACCATGATGTCGAGGGAAATTGCGACGTCACAAGACGTTATGAAAGTCACGTGACTCTGACCTCGCGATGTCAGGGGGACAACATGGAGAGACCATAGCAGGTATCCCTGTAGAACGCACAACACATCAAATTAGCTTTGTATAAAGCTGTTTGGGAAGGATGTAGGAAAAGCGGTTTGGCAGTCTCCCAACAAAGCAACCTTTTCTTTTTTTCTCTCTCCCCCCCCCCCCCTTTCATATCGAAGCAGATCTTCTTCCTCCACATATCGCGACTGCACTGCGTCCCGCAAAGAAACCTATATGGCTACCGCGTGTGTTTATAGTTTCAAAATATACCTTGCTTTCGGTCAATGTTCAGAGGTTGCTAAAAACAAAACAGTCCGGGAGCCCGGGTGAACGCCAGATGAACCACGACGACGCGACCGACACACTAGCCACCCGCGCTGCCTGCGGCTTAAAGTCTGCGCGGTTTCTGATATTTCGAGCCCGCCCCAGCCACGGCCCGTTGACTCTGTGGGCCCGGATTTGATCGCTGGCCCGCTATCTCGGCTTCCGACAGCACGGCCCGGCCTGGACCAGAGCCTAATTTTCATGGACCAGCTGCGCTTTGTTTTGGCCCCAGTATGCTCGCTTCGGCTGCTGCACATAAGTTGATTACGATGCCCAATAATACGTACTGCAAGCATTTTTTTGCTGCTATTATTAGTTGCATCCAATCTGCCGGCCTAGGCGGCTTGTTAGAGAAAAATCACCCGACCTTCCTTTTCTGCGACCAAACACGCGCGGAAAGGACAGTAAAACAAAAGTGACAAGCAGAAGTAAACAAACACGTGTCACGGTTGGAAAGGAATGTAAACATCGCGACGGGTTTCTACAAACGACGGTCAAAGTTCTAAGTTAGCCACTCTCGCTGCAGCAAGCCGTAAAACAGATAAGAAAAACAAAACCAGCAATGTCGTCGTTTTTTGCAGTGGTCTGCGAGAAATTGTTGAGAGAAAAAGCACCCCTCAGGGGAACCTCTTCACCCCTATTAGGGATGCAAGCACTCGTGCATACAGATGGTTTACACCGGCAGGTACGCATTGTATAGGCGCGTGTTTGTGCGTGTTTGTGGTGAGAAGCGATTGTATGATGGCGGCGCCGCCGGGAACGAAAAGGAAGCCGCGCCGCCAGTCCTCTGGAAGAGCATTCGCTGCACACACCGAACCATACAAAAGCATGCACCCACACACACATGCTTCAGCATCTCTTCATCTCCTGTGGTCCCTCTCCAACCCCCGAAGCCGCTTCAAAAAACATGCCGCTAAAAAAAAAAAAAAGTAGTGGTTGGTTTGGCCCACTTTTGCCCCCCTTGGGCTTGAATGCAAGGCCCTTACCGGCCCGGGCCCTTCATGAATGTAGCCGTGAAGCCCGAGCCCGGCCCGAGGGCCGGGTCGGCCCGTGGCCCGTGGTCTGGCCCGTATCGGTGCGGATCTCTACCTTCGACGCAGCCGGCTCGCCCCTCTGTTATGACTGGGCAGACAGCGCCGCCTCGCGGCGAGCTGACGGAGTCAAGCGCAATTACACTCTTCTGCTGGGGAGCAACTCGAATGGAGACGGCCGGTGGAAGCCTTCGCGCGCGCCTTCGGGATCCCGGAGGCCATGCATTTTGCCATGGCCACCGAGATCGAGCGGCACATTATAATTTTTAGTTAACTTCTTGCTCTTTCCTGACCGTGGGAAAAAAATGCCTGTTTTGTGTGGCTTGTTAGGTTTGTTTTTTTCCTTGGGAAACTATTAGGTTTACAGTATGATGCCATACATATAAATAAAGCTGAATGAATGGGCTTCTGAATGATGCAGCGTCAAACGTCAAACCAGAGACTTGAATTCGAATGCAATAGTTAGCTTGTTGAACCCTATGCTTTTCTAAGTAATGGCTTCAGAATCGAGCAAAGATAGAACTATATCCCGAAAAAAAGGAAAATTTAAAAAGTACTAAATGTTCCCCATTTACACAACACACAACACTTTAGCGAAAGGTCGGCCGCCGCCCATTGCCCATCTTAGCAGCCCATTAACGTGAGCTCGTCCTCATCATCCGCTCTAAACAGAGCCCTCAAATATGGCGTGCAGTGAATACCTCCTATTGAGTAATCCTTATTTGTAACGAGAGGAACATGACAGCTTTCACTGCTGAGTAAAGAATAGATCAACTTTCATCGTAAAGAAGCGGTGTCAGAGTGGGGAAGGGGGGGGGGAGCAGGGAAATTTGGAAGGGAGGGACATTTCCATCGTCCCTCCCATTTCCCGAACACTGCACACGCAACAGCCTCTTAGAATCTCAAAGGTCAACCTCGGTGTCCCTTGGAAACCCTCGACCTTTTTCACTTCAGCAGAGCCAAAGTAATCTCCAGTTTTCGCGTTGCTAAAGTGGAAAGAGGTCGGAGGAGTTTCCCTAAACTCTTGACCTCTCAATGACCATTGGATACTGATAGGATGGGAAGGTTTGTTTGTTTTAATGTTGGGCACGTTTATTGTCCTAAAGTGCGCTTACATTGAAGCGTATACACTGCCATTTCGTATTAACTACGAGCCAACATTCAATACACGATTGCTGCAACACTGAACGATGCCCAGTAGCTGCAACATGGAGCCTTAAAAGAGGTCAATGCGCGTGCACGAAGACAGAAATAAAATTATTCAGCTGCTGGATAACAAACTTAGGCCTTAAGAAGTAAGCACAAGAACAAATGGAACAGACGCGTCAATTTTCTTTCGTTGAATAAACTGAGTAGATTGTTGTTACCATGGTTACGAACCACAGGAATCTTTGCCAACAAATGGAATTGTGGCTCCATGGCAATATGGTACAGACCAGCTGGAGTGAAAGCAGAGACTGAGAATCTGTATTATGGCATTGACGGAAACGCAAGCCAATCGGCAAAACTATTGTTCAAGTAAAAATGTGCAATAAAAAAAAGCAAACACACGCTGAACTCCAGAAGTTAATAATCGTTTGTACTATACACTTCAGATTAACGCAGCCGTATGCAAAAAACGGAGAAAAATGTTTACAAAGAAAACTTGAATATGCCACGTTAGAAAGCCGTGTCAACTATTTTGGACGTATACAAACGACGATTTGCAGTCCTCTGCGCAAAACGATAGTTAAATATTTTATACAATTGCCTGTGAATTTATAATCAGTATTTCCCAAATGCCACAGCACGGCACATTAGAACCAGCACGCGATCACAAGGCTGTGGTCAGGAGTGTTGATGCGGTAAAATATTCGTGTCCACGTCGAGTTCGCTCCAGTGTGTGACGCAGTGTGTACAGTCGCAGACGATATCAAAAAGTTGAGGCGAGAGTAGCGTGGCGTTTAAGGCCTGCCGCGCTACCCTATCCGAAGAAAGGTAAACCATTACCGGGCTTCAGCAGCTGTTCAATTTCTGTCGTCACTAGCGCATTAGGAATGCCCTCATGTTCACACAATAACATGCATGATAACTCAGCTTGTGGCGAGTGCGGCATACGATCTACGCACTCGCCTGGTCTTTTTACTTCGTCCGGGACTGTACAAGCATGCCAAAATAAATAAATATTCGTTGAAAAAAAATGTATTGAGATGTACACGGAATGTTTGTGGGTGGAAATCCTGCATTTACTTTTTGTGGCTTAGCTGATGGAGTTTAGGTTGTAAACGTTTAGGGCTTTCCTCCCAGTGGCGTAGCCATAAGCTATTTTTTTTTTTGGGGGGGGGGGGTGGGTAGGGGGGGGGGGAGTGTAGGGGGGGGGGTTAAATGCATGTGAAGCATTATAGGGTCGTCTGGATTTTGAAGGGGGAGGGAGCTAAAGTTCCATAAGCACCCCTGGCTACGCCACTGGTACCTCGTTTCCTGTGAAAAAAAAAAGAGGAAAAACAAAAAGACCAACAAATCTGCCATGGACAACGGCGGAGAGCGACAGCGAGAGTTGGGTTTTTCGCGTCGTCTCGAGGCAGCGAGCGAACGACGTGCTCGGTTGAAAACATACAACGTGGTCGTCTGCTCGTTGCTCCGATCGGGAGATGGTGCGACCAGAAGTATAACAATCGCTAACTTGGTTATGGTGGCTATGACTTGGTCGTTTGCTTCCGGCGTCCGCCGTTGACCTGGTCGAGTTTGTTGCCCTGGGCCGGGAGTTGCGACATGAAAGTTTACGAGGTAAAATCTAGTAATAAAATACACCATTGATGGAAATATAGAACCGCCACGTGAAGGCACGGATTTTGCCGGTGGACTTTAGGGCTTCGTGGCTTGGTCCCACAGCTTCGGCTCGTTTCTCTGCGTCAGTTCGTAGAGTACGATTGCGTACATCAGCACGGTGGTAATTGCCGTGAAGCCGCTCGAGCGATCGAGGTAAAACGCATTGCCTGCATTCGCGCTCAAGTTCAACTCACGGACCGAGGTCAACAATAGGGGTAGCTTGGAATCGGGGAACCTCTGAGCGGCCCGGTGCAACGCACGCGTGATCATCGACATCTCGTCGCCCAGGTTATTGCCAGACAGAATGAATCCAGAATCAGGGTCCAGACGTAGTGCACTAATGGAACCCCGTAGATTGCCGCGAAGCTAAATTCATCGTCGGCTACAGCGACGGCCATTAGAATACCCTGTCGCAACATGACGATGTTATGCACACGAATTGTTCTGCCATCCACGCGAAAACGATGTTTCCGAACGCCTTCTGAATTTGAGCGTGGACATCTGCCCACTGTACAGTACTCGGGACATTTCACTCGTTATTGTTTCCATCCTGGCATCGGAATCGCCGACGGCTCCAGTTAAATAACTCCGCTCTGTGGACACGTATCGGCGAAACCCCTTCGACCGCACTTAGATAATAGATGACGCAGCATTCTGAAACGAAGTGAACAAAGGCAACGACAGCCGCATCGATATAAATAACCATCTTCATACCGTAATCGTCTAGCCCAACGTCACCGGGCGCAACGCAGAACAGGTAATCTGTAAAAATTACTCTGCTCCACTTTCCCATCGATGCGCCGACTATGGTGTAAAATCGGGAGGCTGTGTAGACAATCTCGATCGCGAAGATGGCAGTTGAGAAGTGAGGATGCGTTTCCTGGGGCGGCTGCCGCGAGCGTTGCGACAGCAGGGCGGGCTCGCAAGCGTCATAATCGCATGCACGAGCTTCATGTTGGCGTCTAGGAGGCGCATGTAGGTGCGAAAAGATCCGGCAGCAGTTTAGGTTTCCGATCAGGCGTTCGAGGATGAATGCAACGAGAACGAGGTAAGTGAAAATCTTGACGATCTTCTGGATGATGTACCGGCAGCTTCGCAGCTCCATGACCTGTTACGGAGAAAATGAAATTAATAAGATTTCCAAGAAGCTAATATAATCTAATTAGGATAGCTCCCCTTGTGGTCTGTCGAAACTCTGGTACTTGAACGAACGTTATTACATCAACCTTAGTTATGGAACTCCCGTGGAGGAGGGGTTACCCGCCTCCCGGTGTTTGACCCGCCTCCTCCCGTCGTTTGAAGCGCAATAAGCAGGCTGCATCTCAAATCTGTATTCTTCTGAGGAGCTACGCGGTAAAGCGCCATCTGGACGCTGACTATAGTTGCTGCCGCTCGTGATCGCCCTCACCCCCCCCTCCCTCCCACGAAACGGTGGCGCGTCGAACGACGGGAGAGATTTTGGAGGGGGAGGGGTAGCTTCGACCTTCCGTCCAGACGCAGCCGATGCTACGAGATTATATGAGAATCACAGAGCTCAAGGGCACCATCATGGTGTTCGTAAGTTTCTGTGCATGTTCTATCATCGCTGAACCAATCATAAACAGAACAAGCTTGTTTGCACTTTGACGCTGTTGATTGGTCCCGTTCCTCGTAGATCCGCTGCGTC
>JAZHYW010028181.1:0-18187 GCA_037355805.1 Ixodes ricinus | reverse complement strand
AAGATAGGATCACCGCTATGTCGCGCTTCAAAACAGAGTAGCGAAATTTCGGTTCAAGGCACACCCGCGACTGCCCACTTGAGCTTGTTGAACTACACATGCCCCACACAGTTGCCAACATACCTACTAAATACGAGCGTCATGTGACCTGCGGCGCTCGACGAAAAACAACCGCGTGTTTCTGCGCAAGAATTCGGAAACTGTCAGCTGTCGGCTTACAAAACGCAGGACGTGGTTACGTTTGTAGCTTCATGCTGCCTTTCTTGGGCGTTCTCATCGGCAGATAACTAAATCTAATTTTCTGCGAGAAGCTTTTACAAAACATCCGTCACGCGCTGTGTTTCTCAAGCAATCACTTACTAGAACATAATAAAAAAACAACAACAACTAAAAACACGTTTGTGAAATACACTGAACACGATAACCTAGAATCCTAGCTTATCAGAGGCCTACCGCGCAATTCAGAACCTAAAGCAAATGGTACTTCTTTTTTTTTTTCTGAGCTCAAACTTTACTGCGTGTCTTTTTCAGCCGTGTACTTTTTTTGTTTAGAATGCAGTGTGCCGCATTTACTCGAATATTCACGACTGACAATCGGATCCCCCGCGTTCACTTTTTCTTTTATGAAAGCAGACGAAGGAGTGGTTAAAGCAATTCATGCAGCCAAGCCAAACGAATGTCCATAGCAAGATAACATCGATGATATCAAAGCCCGATTTCAGTGTCGCTGAATTCTTAACTGGTAAAACTTCGTGCTTAGAGGCGAGACGCCCATGAACTTTAGAAACTCTCGTGCTTCTACCCTCCAACAAAAGTTTTGAGGAGTCAATCACTCTCTATCCTAATTCCCTTAATACTCTCGTTTACAAGGATCGGCAACCAACTAGTCATGATGAAGCACATTCCGCGGATGCAAAAATGGCGTCTTTGAGATTAATCTGCTGCTGTATTACTACCATTCGCTTCCTACAAGCTGCACCGTCCCTTACCCTAGCGCTTTTAAAAATGAGAGTGCCTGTAAGAAGAGCCAAGTGCGTCTTTTACCTAGGAGTCGAACTTCTATCCACGGAAGGACCTCGGTCAATGATGGAAATGAAACAAAACATTCCTATATAAAAATATAATCCGCGCTGCGATGCTTAGCATGGCGTTTTACGGATTTCGTACGAGTCCTTTCACGTGCTTACGCTATGTCGCAAAAGCAGAACAAAATATTCTGGAAGATTGCTTTGCGGAAAAGTAGGCACAGAGTTCACAAAGAGGGAGCGCGCAGGTGCTCAGCCTTTATTTATTTTTATTTTTATTAATGTTGACATAAATTCGCCTGACGCAGGAAGGAAAAAGACACATAGGTATTTTTTGAGTGGAGGTTTGCGAACAATGGTTTGAATCAAATAGCGCTGCGTCATTCACAGAGAGCGACCGACATGCGGCTCAATAGACCGTGTTAGAATTGGGAATGACGCCGCACTATTCAGACTTTTTGCAGAGTGTAGAATCTTCGTGTTTTGCCGTTCCCCCGACGCTTCTTACCTATTTGCTGTAAGTGGCTCTCCAGCGCCTTGCGGAAAACCCCAGGAGCGCGCGTTCTCTTTCCGTACACAGCGGCGAACTCCCCGATGTAAATACGGCGTGTGTCGAGGACCACGAGAAACGTACGCATATACACGCGAGAGAATCCGACGAGCCATCGAGGGAATCGGTCGTCTCAAACTTACGACAATCTGGAACTGGATCGAGGCATCCCTCGCACTTCGGGTCATGGCGAGAACGACGGGTTGTCTCGAGAAGGCCCGCGATGTCCATCAATCCATGCCGAGGAAGTGTCCACGACTCCGAGGAGTATCGCTCGGAAGGCGCACAGGTGTACTCGGCGTGGGCGAGCGAAGAGACTTACGGGGAGACACTACCACGTGGTCTGGCGGGGTTCGCCGGCTCGCCGCGATGAGGTTATTGATTGGGTGCTCTCCCCGAACGGAGACCGGAAGTGAGGAACGTTCTGATCGCGCATGCTTTGGGAAGGGTTTGCTGCGTGGCGAGGGAGCGAGTTCCACGGCGCGGGATGCTTAAGGCGAAGAAACCCTTTCCGAGTTGATGCCACCTAGCGGCCTAAATGTCAGTGTAACCTTTTTTAATGTTGATGGCAATTAAAATGCCGTCATATTTTTAACAAACGCCGCGAACTTCCTGCGTCATCAGCAAAGGGAATGTGCTTTTAAAAGAGTAATCTCAGATTGTTAATCGCAGTTACATTCCCCTTACATTCATCTAAAAGAACACGGTGTTCGCCGTAGACACAATGAGAGAATATGTGTACACACCTCAAGTATGTTCTAAGCATGTCTGCTTCATCACGTCTGCTTCTCAACTTCGTGTCTGCAGAAAGTCATCTTTTTATTTTCAACGGGACACAACCGCCATACACGGAAGAAAGGCGCATCAAACAGCGTCGACAGACTGCCTTCTGTGTGCGATGCGTTAGCATTGTGACGCGCAAGCTCTACAGTTTCAGCGGAGACATAAACATCTGCCTCGCATCATCGTGAGCCCGAAGGCGCGAATCGAAGTCGCGAAACGCATACAACTCTGGACACACAAACACGAAAAGAGCAATTCACCGGGTTTACCGGGTGCACGATTCGTTTGCGAGATGATAGAACGCGCGCGGAAGCCCGACGGACACCGAACGTTGGGCGCTCTTCAACCTGCATTGGCCGCCTCGGCTAGTAGCTTCGGCTGTGCAGAGGATTAAGGCTACGCAAGGTATAGCCTATACCTCACTATACTCGGCACTTACCAGAGTCCCCTTAATGGAATTTAACGCATAAAAGAGCCCGTGGGTCGAACGTGACTAAACTGATTAAGTAGACAGGAGTCGGAATTCAACGTGACTCAGGCTATATTTAATCCTTGCATCGGGTTGGATTGGACTAGCCTCTAAATTGCCCAGTCTTCGTGATAGTCGCTGCTAGGGGTGCATGCCGGCGCCGTTATTAAGGCTGTCAATTTCTGCACTAACCTTCATTTCTTTCTTTTTCTTTCTTTCTTTTTAACTCCTTTCTTGATTAGCCTCCAGAACGCCCCGTTACGCTCTAAGAAACCTGGAGTGTTAACCCAAGTTCTACGAGAGAAGCTACTTCCCGCACAAGCAATCATAGTTTGGCGGTGTCTAGATTTCCTTTTCATGGCTCCTATTTACGTTCTCGGGCGAACCTAGCGGGCACGAAATGCACGAGAACTGATCTTCACACCTTTCCCTTCTAGTGTGGTACGGCCCCAGACGCCACGTTCTAACGAGAAGGCAGGTTCTAGTCTGGTCTTTTTCAAAACAATTCCCATCCCTTATGTCGACTTCCTACACATCTTTAGATCAGAGATGCGCCCGAAGAGCACCCACTGCTGTGTAACGTAAACGAGTTAAGTTAATATATGGTATCTGAACGTACTTCTATCAAATAAACAGAAGAAACGAACACACCGAACACAAGCAGCATGAAGCACTCAAAATACCAGGATCACTGCCCTGTTGGAGGGTACAAGACTTATATATTAGAGGTAATCATTTAGCCAATGGCCACCTCAGCATGTATTAAGGTTCCAAATATGCTATTTACTTCTTGGAAGTCTGCCAAATAGAAAACAGTGCTTAGACGTTCGTAGACTCTCACATAGTAAAACGCATTTGTACGTGCAATAATTATTCGGCGCAGCTGCTAGAACTACCTCCACAAAAGCGGCTCCTAGAAGGTAGGTTATCGTTTCTCTGCTTAGCACCACTGATGACGAGAAGAGTCAATGCGGTTTCTTCATTTGAAAGTATTTATTTATTGTTCATTTTATTCTAGTGGCAAGTGTTAATAGCGTCAATAAAATCACTATAGTTTGCGACTGAGTGAGATTGGCATGGTGTGTCTTTCGAACGCCTGACCCCCGGCACGCGCTCCATGCCTCCCTCCGTGCTTTGACTGCGCGCGTGCGCGTTCGAGATGGGCAGACTCCGAAGTGTTGGAAAGGGTTGGAGGGTCGCGCTGGAAGAGGAAAACTAAAGCTCATCCCTTGGCATTCTCACATTGTCAGTGACTGTATGGGAATTCCAAACTTTTTTGACAAATAGTCAAATATATACTATGTTAAAAAAATTGTCAACAAAAAATCTGCAAGGTTTGTGTTGTCACCGGCTGAAAAAGACCACCGAACATTTTTAGCACAAAGTATACACAATGTCTGTAGTCTTTCTCCTGAAACTGTAAAGAGGAAATCAAGAAAGTAAAAATCAACCCAAAGCTAACAGAAAGTTAACAGCTTTTATTTTGACTCAAGCTGCAGAAATCAGCCGAGAAAAAAAAAAAAACGCCGAAGACATTTATGATTGCTTGCGTGTAGGAATACGAAAGCAGTTCTACACGCCGCGCTGATTAGGTCTTCCTTTTGTACACGGCGCTCCGGCGGCGACATCACGCTCTCCCACTGCGCAGGTGCGGTGCCTCGCCGGCCTCACGTCTTCCATGACGAAGCATCTGCGTTACTGTTGCTCTCTTATGTTTTTATTTCTGAGGCGCATCCGTTTTGACCTTGAGCGCCACCGCCTGCTTCACGGCTTCCCATGACAAAGCATCTGCGTTGCTGTGCTTTATGTGTTTTATTTCTGAGGCGCGTCCGCTTTGACCTTTGAGCGGCGTGGTGCCTGATGCACATATATTAATGGCCATCTTTCGGGCACAACGCCGACGACGGCCTTTTTACGTACGACTATATAAGGCTTTCGCCTTAATAATTCAACACAAAATCAACACTTTTTGTTGACCATGTTAACAGGAAGTCAGTCAAAAGAAAGTAACCAGAGCCAAGAAGAACCCAACACGTGTTCGATAAAAACTCGAAAAGTAATTTTTGTCGGAGTGGCGTGTAACATGAGGGTGCAGACTGTATCTTGGTCGTCCGGAATATTTGGAGACTCGCCAGTGACCGAGCTCACTCTAGATTGCGGTAATTCGCTTTGGGAGTACTTTAGAAAGAAGACGCTGTAGATATCTTGGAGTGTAGCACACAACAGATGCATGCACTCAGATAATGATAGTGAATTAAGTGGTCAGATGGCAGTTTGGAAAGTTTTCTTTCTGTGGTGCCAAATATTATTTTGAGAGTGCAGCGAACAACCCTTAATTAGTCATATTTCGTCGAGTTCTCCCAACGTCCTGACGCGGATTTCAACCATCGCGTACAGCGTGCCAAATCTAAAATACATTTCCTTGCAAAAAAAAAAACTATACGGAATTTTGTAACATGGATTTACGAAACACAGTTTTGCAAGGATTGCGGTTGCTTCCATAAATGTCCTATGGAAATTGTTTAAAGCCATTGGCCGGTGTAGCGCCACAGCCCTGCCTCACGAATCTATTGATTACGATTTTCAATTACCCCTTCGAACTGACGCTTTTGTGCACTTCGATATGAATTTAAAATGTTTTCCTTTCTTTCGGAGTTTAGGCTCCTGGTAGATATTTATACTACTAGTTTCCCGGTTGAACCCTGGAGGAGTCTCCTACTCTTAGGATAGTGCCAGCTTTTACTTGGGAGACGAAAAAACGTAAAAACAGAGATAGAAGAAAGAGAGAGAGAGAGAATAGTTGTTTATTTACAGTTACGAGGAGGTCAACCTGCTTAAAAGCTGATTTGCTTTTGAAGATTTGAAGATGATTTGAAGAAAGAGACAGATATTGCTGGAATAGCAACTTTGGTTTTCATGCTCTTTCCTCTTCTTGAACCTTGACTATCTGAAGAAATATGCGTCACCGTGTTTCTTTCATTGCAGCAAAAGCTCGCGCTGAAGAACCCAGAGATCCTAAGCTCAATCCCCTCCCTGCCTCTTTCGATCTGGATGAGCATCGTACCGGCGTGCGGTCGTCGTATCAATACTGCGTGGTGCAGTTAAAGACCCCAGGCTAGCAGTCGCACTGCACTCGCAAAAGCACTCATCTATATAGTTGGTAACAATGTCGCCATGTTCTGGAAGACTAAACTCCTGCGGTATAAAAAAGTAACGACTAATTTGTTTGTTTTTGTTTTTTGACTGTGTGTTTCTTGGCAGCGTTTGACTGCGTGTTTCTTGTCAGCGTGTTTTGACTGCGTTTTTCTTTGTCAGCTCGTTTCTTGAACCTTGACGAATGAAGAAACATGCGTCAGCATGCAGTTCTATCAAGCTCATCGCAAAGAAAAAATAGTATGTGAGGTTTGCGACGTCCTACCAAAGTGCGGGTGTTCTTCAAACTGGGATAGTATGTGGAATGTGTGTGGATCTCATTTCATTTCATTCTATTGAATTTTATTTTATCCTTGGATTGTATGGGGCTCTCAGGTTGAGAAGAAAAGAAACAGATAGTCAAGGTTCAAGAAGAGGAAGAAGCATTAAACATTTAGTCTGTAGTCCAGCAGTATCTCTGGCTCTTTCTTCTATCTGTGATTTTTACGTTTTTTTGTCTTCCACGGTTAGGGTGGTCCTATCCTAGTTATGCCTCAGCTAGCTCAACGTAATCCAGTAACTCCTTCTCCTGATCGAAAGAAAGGTTTATAATGAACATTGTGGTGAGGAGTGAAAATATCTTTGATAAATGTATGGAATATATAGGCTCCCTGCACCTGACGTCATCTTCAGTTAGCCTCGAAATTGAAAGAAACGTTGTCGTCTGTCATCAGTGGCTTGGCTCCATGTTGGAGGCATTCCGCGTCTTATTGGGGCAGCAGTAGGGCCGTCGAGTCATAGAACCCTCTATGTATAACTAGATTTCAGAGTATTTGCGGATGTTTTCTACTTGTCTACTTAACCTTTATGGGCATTAGTGATACAAGTCTGGCCGGTTGAGTTCGTACGCCCTATGAAGAAAAACCGGCGATGTATGGAGTCGTTGACCCACTTTCGCTGAACGAGGGAGACGCTATCGACAACATAACCTTGTTGAAATGATTAGCAGACGACGCGTCGTAGGCTAATCATCTGGGTGAATGACTAGAAAATTAGGGCTTCTACCTATGCGTGAAATCATTGGGGGATATTGTGCAAAAATGGTTAACATTGCAGCCGGCCCTCCAACGTTTTGACTGCCTACACAGATTAAGACTGGTGCTGCCACACAAGTAATTTTGTCTGATTTACTTGACCTAGTCAATCCTAAAGAGGTTCCTCACTTTACACGAAGCGCAGTCCACAAACCCTTAGTTGGTAGGGAAGTTCAGTCTGCAAACCCTCAGCTGGTACGTTCAAGAACCATATAGGGTTCTCGTACGAGACCATGATGCAAAGAAGCTACTTCCTCACTTCGTAATGTTTAACCCTGTTACTGATACCTTAAGAAGCGCGGGGGTAGCTTATTCTTCTCGTACTTTTTGCTTCTAAATTCAATTAATACGAAAGTGAATAAATTACAAATTTAAGCACGAATACAAACTACTGAAATGGGATTTAGGTACTTAAGACCGACGTACACTTCGCGCTTTCCACTTTTGCCCACTTCCTCCTTTCCTATATCCTCTCCACTTTTTACCTTGCCCCAACTGGGCTCCTCCTCGCAACTTAGGAGACGGGAGTGCTAAGAGGATTACCTTCCCTGCAGAAAACCAAGGTTGTACGTCGGCCTTTAAGCACAGTGTTCCGCCTGCTCACCGGCTTGAAGCTACAGTGAAACAAAACGGTTCCGCGAATCGCTAATTTCAACACTTTCGTTGCCATATCACCTTAAGGACAAAAAACAAGTTTAATCCATGTGCTCTGTGAAATGGTTTCTAAAAACGTGTGCATAACAGTAGAAATGTATTGCGTTGCAATGAATATATTTTGCATTGAAAATGTATTTATTTTGCCTGCGTTGAAAATGAATGTATTTTAATTAAAAGAGAAGATTAAAAGTAATAACACTAATATTTTCGCCATTCGTCCATTCGGAAAGCCATCCGACATGTTACCATTATACTCGTCGGTATATGTAGTGAAACATAGGTGTATTCCCTGGCTGTTTGCCTTCCGGCAAACTACATTTTTGGTTATCTTCAATAAGTGAGTAAACGCCTCCACTTCAGTTGGACGACTTTTTTGCCACCAAGCGTTTACTTTGGTCCAGCACTGGCAGAGCTTCCAGTTATTTGGGGTCGTGAGGTGTTTTCTTCCAAATTTTGCGAGACTTTATATGGTGTAGTGGTTCACTAACCAGGAAACCAAACGCTTAAAACTTACACCAGGTTTCCCCAATCTGGTGGTGAAATGAGCAATGTAAACACGAGAAGCTTGGCAGGGCACGTCCTTAGCGTTGTCCGAAACACAAGCACTCGAAATCTCATCCGAGCTTCCGTCGAGTATCGGCCGTTGAATTGGCATGCATCTAACCTTTCGCATTGTGTCCTAGAATGCAAAGTTTATTAACATCCTAGAACACACCACCCTAGCCGGCAGCGAAAAATCTATCCCCGTCATGTCATGGCTCCACTGTCGGCGGCGTGCAGAGCTCAAAATCATTCCCCTACTACTTCACCTCCTTCCTGCTAACTCCTTCCAAATCCATTATCTAGGAGAGCACACTGCAAGGATCGCTAAACCCCAATTATTAGCTGCCAGCTTCAATGGCACATGTCGTCACTTGGGGCTACAATGATTCACCCGCAGCATACCATGCTAAACACACAAGGCGAAGACGGCAAATCAGCCCGCAGTGTCCGCAGACCTGAGGACCAACGTGTAGTTTTGTACTTCTACACTAGTGACAGTTCCTATTCCCAAGCGTTGTAAGGCCTTACTAGCGTTCTTGGGCAGTACAAACATATTGGCAAACTCGCTATTTACAAGAAGTTCGCTTCGCCCACACAGCAACTTGTTTTGGGAGAGGTGAAGCATCGTCACGCGCGCTGTACCGTAGACAGTGACGTCCGAGGTGATTGTTTGTGTATAAAATTTCTTTGTTTTTCTTTTAGGGCCCCCGGCAGACATGAGCAGCTGCAAGATCTGCTTTGGCACTTATCCATGGAGTCTTTCAGACAGGAAGCACGAGTTCCCACAATGTTTTCAATTTAATTCCAAGTTTATACAAAGATAGAACTCTCTAATATGGAGGCTATTAGATCGTGAAACAATTTGAATACGGATTATTCAGCAAAACTGCACGAGGTCACAGGCTTTTACTTTCTCCAGGACCCGGGCCACAGCCTTCCACTACAACTTCAATGCCGACGGGGCTACTCTGAAAACTGCAGATGGCCGCCCCGGGTTTGTCCAGTGTTGCTCGAATGGGGACAAGCAGTGGACTGCCATTCCTATCAAAGAAGCTGCAGCATACGGTGAGGATTTTTGAAGCAAGATTGCAGAAACTATAAAGTACGAAAAAGAATCAAATGTTCGCCATTACAGTGCGAAAAGATGTCTTGTGCGCAGTCTGATATTCAGGATAACTCTGATAAGTTCTAAACTATCAGTATAAACCACTATCGTGTTCCTTGTTTCTTTGAGACTATGTTCATCGACGCCGTCTTGATATGCCTGGCACGCTGGACAACGTACGAGTTGGCAGAACAATCCGTGCACCATGTCGCTGACGAGACCCTGAGAGCCAGGCGCGGACCAGGCTCGACAAGGAGGAAGCAATGCGACGCCACTGATCGAAGTTTGCTGTGTAACTGTTTCTGGCCTTCAGCTGCCCTCCCAACTGTGAATAAACCCTGCATATTGTCGGTGACAGGTTGACAATTCAGACAACGCGTTTTTTAAAAGGAGGGAATAGTGCCGCATTGGTCGCCGAGTAAGCGCGGCCGTGGCCGAATGGTTATCGTTCTTGGCTCCCACGCAAAGGGCCGAGGTTGAATGCCTGGAAGGGGTTGCAGCTTTTCGTTATTTCTATAAATTCCGCGTTCTGATAAATTCGAGAACCTTGTTGCTTCTTCAAGGTTTCAATGTTCTGCGCGCCGAACCTTCTAAGCCGATTGTTCCAGAAGCCCTCGCGTGTACGTAAGGGGCTCACCGTGGCGAGCCCGAGTTAGTCTTTCACCGGCGCTCGATCCTGCTGCCGGCATCGACGCCCCCAACACCCAGTCGTTTCATCTTTTTTATTCGCAGAAGTTCGCCAGATTAAACCTTTAGTTTCTTTATTTCACCCCGCCTTGTTGTTTATAATCCGTGAAAATATATGAATTATTCCATTTCCGATTCGGAGAGCAAATCGTCTGCTTGTTGCGCAGGAGTTGCGGTTACGTCAGATCGACGCCGAGCTCTGATTGGCTTTGAGTGAAAGGATAGTGGGTAAACCTCAATGCTGGATACCTTGATGTCTACCCACTCTTTTTCTAATGAAGCCGATCAGAAAACCCCGGTGCAAGAAGCAGAAGAACTTGCACTCCGCATAGGGTTAGGCTAAATTTCCAACTTTTACCAAGATTAAATGAATTCCAACGTTACTAGAACCACTCAGTTGGGAAACTGCCATAGAGACTGCTATGAAAAAGTGGAACCCATCCGTCCACGAGAACCGAGCTAATGGCGATCCCAACGCCGCCATTTCTCCCGCAGCGGCCAGTTTAGGAACTGCACGTGAGTTCCAATTTCTCTGTAATCGGCCATTTTGGGGCCAGAACAGATACTGTGGAAGGGCTTCGAGGTACCGCCCCTGACTCCCAAGCGGACGCGCCGCGGTCTACTACCGTTGTTAATATGCGCCTAACTCAGGACGCGCTACCTGAAATCCCCGCTGAGGCACGGTTGTATAAAAACAATATTAATTATACTGCAAAACCTTGCGAACTAAAGATTTTAAAAAAACAACACGCGCCCCATTTTGTACTAAACTCCAATAAAAGTTACTAGCAAAGAGAGTTTTTTCCGTTAGTTTTTACGCAAAAACATGCTTTCTAAAAGCTCAAGGCGACCACAGTTAAGACAAATGATACAGAGTGGCGCTGTTGACGTATTTAGCTCGGTCTCGGTGGACGCCAGCGGCCCAGGTTTCAACGGTGAGTTTCCCAACTGAGAGTTCTAGAAACGTTGATGAAGTCTGAGTTCTGGAACCGTGTTGTCCGACTTCTACACTAACATTTTAAATGTTGTAAAACAATTTTTATACAATACCCGCACTTATATAGAATAAATGGCTCTAATGCTTCCTCACAATATAAAAGTGAATATACGAGCGCAGAAAACTGGGCCAGTCAATCGGTATTGATTTTTAATGAAATTACTTACTACCAACTTGTGTTTGCATGCTGGATAATGTCGACCTTTTGCTTATTGATAAAAGAAAGGGGTATTTGCGCTGCGTATGAGCGGACAGGGTGAAATGCTTCCTGCTGACGGTTTGTGAAAATAAAACTTCTCTTGAGAAGAATCGTTCGACTGTTGTTTTTCTTTCTTTTTCTCCTATTTTCTGTGCGCCCAGGTTTTTATTACACATATTCGGACTCTTAATAATTTAGTTAGTCTGGTAATAATGTGAATCAATATGCCCGTTAGATGCTGCAACTTTCCTTCGCGGAGCGACGACAGTTCGTTTTTAATTTACAAGCAAGCGGATAATAGTGGAAGTTCAGTCAAATGTTTGTGAAACTTTGCCTTAAAAAGCAAAAATGTGAACCTGGTAGAACTTACACCGCGGAAGGTTTACGACATCGCGTTTCAACAGTATTCAGAATAAAGGAGAGTCTTGAACCGTATGGAGAGACTACAGAACACATAGCGCCACCTAGCAAGGCCGAGGAAAAGCGCGGGGCCGCCTAAATGAAGAAATAAACTTGTCTCCTCAACAGATGGCGGCACGCTTGTCGGTAGCACGCTCGCCGCAAAATCTGCCGTTAAACGTCCTAAGCCAAACGTTTAAAGGCAGATTTCTCGGACGGATGTGACATTTTAGACACTTCCTAGCGTGAATCGATCAGGCCACTAACACTGCATATGTTGAGTTTGTGTCTGCCAAAGGAACTTCTCATGAAGTGAGCCGCTTGACTTTTGCGCTTGGCGGGTGCTCAGAAGCATTCAGAGAGGGTTGTAAACGACTGAAACGTCATGTCCTCTCTTCTCTCGCCTGTGTGATTTAATCAGTTTCTCGCCCGTTAACTTCAATTGCACCAGCAGTGCTGCAAAGCCGCCAGGCCGGCTCGCATAATGAACAAAGTTACGAGCGATCCTCCAGCCTTGTGAAAACCAGTTGACATCACTATCATCGTGCAAGACTTCATGCAACACCTAGATAACGAATCATGGCGCTGGATATTTAGCTCCACCTGAATGAGACCAACGCCACCCGAATAAGGCCAACTCATGTTCTCACTGATTGACCACGAGCCTCAGCCTAACGCTGACGCATCACTTGTGCCCATCTTAAATACTCTACTCAAAATACTGTATTTCAAATACTTTTGGTACTATTTCGGTATCTTTCAACTACATTTCGTCTAGAGTATTTACTACTCTATCTTAATTACATTTCTCACTATCTTGTACTGTATCTCAAATATATTTTTCAACCTTCGAAAATATTTGTCGCCGGAAGAATCTATGGAACTTGGGGTCGCCAGACTCGAGAAAAAAAGCTGAACCGATTGCATACTTAGAGACAAGCGACTGAACACAGGACATTAAACACAGCACGAGCGAAACGCAGTCTCCGAATGCCAACACAAGACCAAATTGATAGCCCCAAGAGCGCCTCCCTTATGTGTCCTCTTGTCAGCTTTTTGTTTAAAGTTGCCTTTGAATGGCACGCTACGCTTGGATCTAGCTTAGAGCTGGTGACGTCTTCCGAATTTTACACCTTTATTTTATTTTTATTTATTTATTCGAAATACTGGGGACCTTTCGGTCTACACAGGAGGGAAATAATACAACACAAACAAAACAAGACATTCAATCATGCACTCATCACGTGAAGCGAGTGCAGGGAGGTTGCAGCTACTCACGCACGCTCGAGATATACATTTCAACATGCAAAACTTCATTCAGCCGTGCTTCATATAATTCAGGATTACAACATTTGACAACTTGCTTTGGCAGAGCGTTCCACGCAATAATAGTTGAACAAAAATAAGAGTTTTTAAAGACATCACTTCTTTACTGGTAGGATGAAATCGCTTTAGTATTGCTCATCCTTTTGGAGCGTGATGATGATGGCAAAATGTACTGTTCAGGATTAACCTTCGTCAAGCCATTGGCCACAGCGTATAACTATTTTAATCTGCACACTTTCCGTCTTTTCTCTAAACAGTGAAGCCGCACTTCATTTCTTATTGCAGTATCCGATTCAGTACACCTGTACTCAGAGAAAAAGAGAAGAAACCGAAGTGCCAGATTCTGTATCGTTTCTATTTTCGCGACTCCAAACGCACCCCGCATATTCCAATATTGGACGTACACACCATTGATAGGCAGCTAATTGAACATCTCTATTTGCACGTCTAAGATGCCTTCTAAAAACGCCTAGCTTCTGATAAGCCTTGGTGCATATGGAATCCACATGATTATTCCAGAGTAGGGTGCTATCTAAAATTACTCCTAAATACTTAAATTATTCTACTTTATTAAGTTTAACGCCGCCTATAGAATAGCGGAAGTCTGATACCTTTCTCTTATTTGTAATGGTGCAAAAGATAGTATTATAAAAATTAATTACGATACCCCATTTCTTACTCGACGAGAAGATGTCCTCTAGGGACTGGTTGAGAATTTCCTGGTCCTAAAATGTAGCCATTTTAGAAAACCCATACAGTGGTCTGAGAACAATTTAACTTGAACAGAAGGAAAATTTGTTGCTATGTCATTGATATAAATTAAGAATAAAAGAGTCCCTAACGCTGATATTTGGGGTACTCCTAAGTGAACTGCTAACGGGGGAGAACTAACTTTATTTCAGCCAACGTACTGAATTCGTCCTTCTAAATCAGAATGGCACATTGGCAGCGGCGGCGGCAGAGGGAACACAAGACTAAATCTACCGATATACATTCCAGGTTGGATATCACTGTTTACTATTACATTTTGTGTTTAACTGAGCTGTGTTTTTGCTGCTGCTGCTGCTGCCACATTGTAAATTTCTGAGCTTTCAATCTTGTCTTTTTGTGCAGTTATATGACACCGTTGTTTTTGGCTAATAGAATTGTCTTGTGCTATGGCTGACGGTTGTGTGTGTTGTGATGAGCCGTATGACAAGGATAATGTAATGCAATGCACAGAATGTACTTATTTTTATCACCTGGGAACTTGTTCCGGTGTCTCCGAATCGACATTTAAATCGAAAGGTGCTACTTGGCATAATGCGTGGCGCTGCCCAACGTGTAGAACAGCCAAGTTAAGGAGCAGCCAAAGCAAGCCAGAGCCAAAACAAAGGTCAGACGAGATCGACGTGACCACCATACTCGTTGGCATAAACGAAAAACTAGAGTCCCTAATGGGGTTAAAAGAGTCTGTCACGGCTCTTGAACAGTCTGTAAGCATGATGTCTGCAAAATATGATGAAGTTCTTAAGCACATGCGTCAGCACGACGGTGACATAAAAAGTTTGAAAAACAGAGTAACCAGTATCGAAAACCGCGAAAGAGAGACAAATGTGCAACAGATCGCCCAAGACATGAATGCGCTAGAGTGGCAAACCAGAAAAATGAACCTCGAAGTGCATGGAATCCCGGTTTCCGAGCATGAAGACTTGCTGGGAAAGCTGAACCTGGTGGCAGAAAAATTGGAAGTGCCCGTACTGGCAGAAACTGATATTGCAGCCTTGCACAGATTGCCAGCTCGACCCGATAAAGTACCTTGTATAATCGTTCGTTTCGCCAGACAAGCCACCCGCGATCAGTGGCTTGACAAAAGAAGGAAACTTAATCGCACAGATGAGGACTGTTATATTCTTGAGAACATGACTAGACAAGACCGTGCTCTGCTCTCAGCAGCAAAGGAATGGGCGAAGGAAAATGGCTACCGGTATTCATGGCACCGAAATGGTAAAATATTTTTGAGGCGGAGGGACGGAGAAAGAGTGATTCTTGTGAAATGCGAGATGGACTTGCAAAACTTGAGGTGAACTATGCTGTTGTTCCTGCCAGTTGCTTGTCATTAATGTACTTATGTCAGAACAAAACTTTTTTACTGCTTCTGAGCTGAAGGCTCACCTTGAAAAAGACCACTGCAAATCGTTCAATTGCTTTCATTTAAATACGCGATCTGCTCGAAATAAAACTGTTGAGCTTGGTCTACTCTTTGACGAATTCAATTTTTTATTTGATGTTATTATGTTTACGGAAACGTGGTATTCTAATGAAAGTGACGTTTTCAGTCTACCGGACTATAATGGATACTATTTGAACAGAACAGTTGGACGCGGCGGGGGTGTGTCATTAATGCTTAGAAATAATGTGTGTGGTGAAAAAATAGAAGAATACTCATGTGTCAGTCAAGATTACGAAGTGCTGTCCTTGCTCGTTGATAAAATTATTATCTCGGTAATCTATAGGCCACCGGATGGAAACGTGGTATCTTTCTTTCATTTTTTAGAAACGTATTTCAGATTTGCTACCGAGAATGGATATGATATTATTTTGGGTGGAGATCTTAATCTTAACATGCTGCAGGATACACCTAATAAAATACAACTCGAACTGTTACTAAACAGTAGTGGTTGTATAAACGTAATCACATCGCCTACGCGAATCACGGCAGAATCCTCAACATTACTCGACTTGTTTATAACAAATTTTGACTTAGCTGATCTAAAATCGGGGATAATAAGCACGGACATCAGTGACCATCTGGGAATATTTATTTCTGTAAAAAAAGAAAAAGCCAAAACTATGAGGAACCAATTTCGTGGATCCTATCAGAATATTACAGCAATCAGCCTTCGTGAATTTAGATCAAAACTTTCAGAGCTCGACTGGAATGAGGTTTACGATGAACAAGACGCTGATGAAGCATACAACGTGTTCTTAAACAAATTTCAGCGCACATATAAAGAGTGTTTTCCCAATAAACCTGTTAGGTTCTCGAAAAAGAGTCGTAAGCCCTGGGTGTCTCAAGAACTTCGAATAAAAATTAATAAAAAAAATGCTTTATATAAACTATTCATTGTAACAAGGGACCCTGAAAACCTTAAAACATTTAAAATATACCGTAATAGACTTACAAAAGAACTAAAGAATGCTAGAGCAAGATATTTTAGTAATTACTTTATGTCTTCTGCAATGCGAACTGACGTGACATGGAAAAAACTAAACAATGTTTTAAACCGCTCCCACGGTATAAAGCAAATTGAAAAACTTTATCTTAACGGCATAGAATTAACAGAACGACCACTAGCAAATGCCTTTAATGACTATTTTGTAAACTTAGTTAGAGAAACCCCTAACGAAAACGCTTGCGCATATGTTCAGCGTGGAAATGTAAGCTCGATCTTTCTTGAGCCTGCTGTAGAAATGGAAGTGACGCGAACATTTCAATCGCTAAAAAACAGTACAAGTTGCGACCCTGACGACCTGCAGATAAGTCCCATAAAATATGTTATAGATCTCATATCTCCCTTTTTGACGTATATCTTTAATTTGTGCTTACAGCACGGGGTATTTCCTGAAAGAATGCAGATTGCAAAGGTCAGTGTTTTATACAAAAAGGGTGATAGGAATGACATAGGCAACTACAGGCCGATTTCAATATTATCAGTCTTTTCGAAAGGGCTTGAAAAAATTCTGCATTCGCGCCTAGTTAAATTTTCTGATAAGCATGATATAATCACATCGTCACAATTTGGATTTCGCAAAGACCGATCTACGGAACTTGCACTTTTAGAACAAAAAGATTACATTTTGCGCAGTTTTGAAGATAAAAAGATGACACTCGGAATTTTCATCGACTTCAGCAAAGCATTCGATCATTTAAACCACAATCTATTAATCAGAAAGCTGGAATTGTACGGATTTCGTGGTAATGCCTCAACTTTAATTACGTCATACCTATCACATCGAAAACAATATGTTCACATTAACGGCTTCTGTTCTGATGTAAAACCAATCTTATCCGGTGTTCCGCAGGGGAGTATCTTGGGACCTTTTTTGTTTAACCTGTATGTGAATGATATTGTAAACGTAAACCCAGATATTAAATATATAATCTATGCTGACGACACGAGCTTATTTTTTTCAGGCAACTGCTGCGACGAATTAGTAATTAAAGCAAATAAAACTCTCAAGGACCTAGTTACTTGGAGTAGTTCTAATTCCTTAAAAATTAATGAGAGCAAAACAAAAGCCATTTTATTTCGTCCAAGAAACAAGAATGATAATATTACCAGCGATATTATCCTAAATTCAAAAATAATAGAAGTTATTTCTAGTTTTAAAACGCTTGGTGTCATCTTCACAGATCGAATGAGATGGGACGAGCATGTGAATTATGTATTGGTAAAGCTGTCACGCGTGGTTGGCGCGATATACCGTCACCGCCATATTTTGCCAAAACATGTGAAATTACTAATTTATAATTCATTATTTCTTTCCCATGTGAACTACTCCCATTTAGTCTGGGGAAATACAACAAATGCTAATTTAAATAAAATACTTGTCCTTCAAAAAAGTTTTTAAGAAACATTTGTAATGTTCCTTATGACCATCCCAGCGCGCCTCTTTTTAAGAGCCTGAGTCTAATGCCTGTGATGTGTCTCTATCAATATCGACTGTGTATAACCTATAAATCGCATGTAGAAAAGAATGCTCGTAAATTTCTGGAACTCGCATCTTTAACACCAAGAGTAACCGCATATCCTACCCGTAACACGGAGTACTGGATGCTACAAAATAACAAAACAACATATGGCGAGCAAATGACATCAAATACACTACCTAGGCTACTAAACTTACTTCACACCAAAAACATCCAACTTCTTACCATGTCATTTAAAGACCTTCGAGCATTCTTTTCCTCTAACATGACTGTGTAACAAATGTATGATATTTACCTTTTAGACAATACTACCATAAATGCATTGCCATCTTTTTCTGTATTGAACTGTGCTTTGCGTGTATGTATTCTTTTTCTGTGAATATTTTTTACACGAATTTTTGTCTTTTTGTTTTGTTTTCTGTGCTACTGCTGCCAAATGTAAGGATGGGGGGCCGAGGACTTGTCAAGCTGCATCATGCAGCTTTTTTCCTCGGTCTCCCTCCGTCATACACCTTTGACGGAAAATAA
>JAZHYW010028180.1:0-10018 GCA_037355805.1 Ixodes ricinus | reverse complement strand
TACGTATTGCTACGTTGACGGAATAATCGGCACATATGGTTCCTCACCCACCTTCTCAGCAACTTTCCGTCCTCTCACCCGCAGGCACGCATTCGATAGCACATTACAGAACGTTGCACCCTTTCCATATGTTGGTTTTAACACACGGTAACATCTTCATCAGGAATGAACCTTTGCGTAGCTCGCATGCGCACGCCCTCCCCACAGCGGTAAAAGGTCGAACTACTGCTTATGTTCAGTGAGCCACATGCTCCTCCGCTCCTCCGCGCTCGATAGCCGCGGGAGGCAAGGCGTGGCGCAGCTCCCTTCTTGGACGCCAACGTAGTCTGCTTTACTATTGGTGCCATTAAGGGCTTTTTTCTTCTTTACTTGAAAGAGAACAGGCGAACGGAACGCGCCATTCAACAGGCGTCCACCGGGGTATGACGCGCACCATCCGACTCATTCTCCGCTAGAGATGGGGAGCACAGCCCTCCTGTAGACGTAGACAAAGCCTGGCAGATCGCCACAAGAAGCGGTCGCCAGAAATGGAAAAGGTGGAGCGGCAGACAACGGATGAGAGAGAGCCACGGGGATTGATCGCGCCTCGCTGCGGCGAGACGCCGAAACGCACTTCTCCCGAGTTGCTGAGCAAGGTGTTCTGGCCCCGATACCGGCAAAAGCTGCAGCGCTGACGTCCAGGTTTCCCCAGAAATGGCTCTGCTGATGCTCTGCGCTACCAGGTCGACCTACGCTCGAAATCCGCGGACCGGGCACTCTAAGCAGGCTCCGTTGCCGAGCGTGCCAGGCTCTTGTGAGTATAGAGGAGCTGCCATGACGAAGTCACTGGGTGATTGGTGAGCACGGACGGACGTTGTTGGAGCGGCACTGAAGTTGCAAAGACGCGGGCATGTACACCCAATTTTGCTTCATCTTAAAATGCCCTCCGAGGCAGCCTTTACGACTTACGGCATATTTATGTCGGTCAGTTCAATTTTAACACTTGCCTTGTTTGCATCGTCATCATTGCACCAGGCTGGTGGCCATTTCTGTTTGTTCCTGCCGAGGAAAACAGGCCCAGCGATGCAAAATAGCTGTGGCAAAAGGCACGTACGCAGTCATCAAGGCTACCTTGCGAGGCGACGCGGCGTAAGCCAACGTGGCATTAAATTCCACTTGATGGATGATGGTTCGTCTGTCCGGGGCCTCCACCGCGGTTTCCTGGTTAGCACACAGTTGAGCGCCGGAAGCGCCCGGTTGAAGTTTCTGTCTGCAGAACTCCCAACATCGACGACCAGATCCAAGCGCCACGTGGTGCCAGCCAAGGTTATTCTGGAGATGAGGTGACTAGAGCAATGAGAAATTCTTCATTGTAAGGCGCCGCGAGAAACTTATCATAGGCCTCGTCTGATTTACATGCACTCTCTCATGCACCGGTGGGGCCAGTAGTACTTCCGGTATGTGTGTAGAGATATGATCGTCAGTAATAGGCGCTGCCCATCACCTTTCTGCACAGGAGGCAGAAGGTGGTAAGCAATGAACGAGCTCTTATGGCCACGATGTGGGCGCAAAGTGACCTGGATGAATGAATGGATGGATGCATGATGACACGCTGCCCTTTTGAAGTCGTGGTGTTGACTTGCGCCACCTAGCCAAATGTACCCATTTTTCTTTGTACTGAGAGATTAAAATGCTGTTTCCAGCCCTATTTATAGCAGATTTAAATATTTGATCCGCACTCTTGATTTTAGCCACCAAAGCGCTTATTACTGTCATTTTGGCAACGAGCGCCATCTGGGGGCTGCCTGTAAACCACGAATGTGAGAGGCAAGATCAAGTACCTTTGAACAGCTGATCTAGGCATAGTTGTTGTGTAAATGATTATTCACACGATTTCATTACCTCTTCTGTTTATTTCAGCAATGAAGTCTCGTGCCATACAGAGTAGTCTGGTGAGGTCCATCACACTCGTACATAACGTGTTACAAGAAGGCCCACGTTATTTGTACTCGGTTACTTCTTAGGGGCGAAGCTCCTTAGGGGCTAGCCATGTCCGTGTGTCCGTCCGCCGTAGCCCGGCGTCGGGTGCTCGTGCTTCTGCTCGTGAGATCACGTGCTCACGAGCACGTGAGCACATGCTCACGTGCTCGTGCAGGGTAAAAAAAAATTGGAAAAAAAAGATGAAAAAAATTATGAAAAAAGAAAAAGAAGAAAAAAAGAGTAGGGGGTTTTGAGATGCCATCCCATCTGTCTGCTTAAAGAAAGAAAAAGAAGAAAACCACACATTCTCCTACTGCCATGAATGAAAAGGACCGAAAAGCTCGGCATGCAGCGCCTCAGCGTCTACGTAGACAGCAAGCTGCTCCGAAGACCAGGGCGCGAGAAGCTGCTGCACAGCGTCAAAAGCGCCAAGCGGACCCGGAGTTGAGAGCTCGAGAAGCGGCGGCAAAGCGTCAACGCCGACAGCAAGCAGCAATACCTATGACCAAAATCAGTATCATCAGCGCCACCCGAGCTTCGCCCCAATCAACATCCTTCACCACGTGGAGATGCGGTCATTTTTTCCTGTAACGAAGCAACGACTTCGTATTCTTTAACAGAAGCTGAAATCCATAAACGTATTTCTGTTACTTTGTGATGAAGAAGTAATGCAAGACGGCATTAGTGCCGTCCGAGAGGGAACGTACAGCAACAAATACGCAACTCAGTTATCACCACAGCCTGGGCACTCGTAACTTGCGTGATAATAAAACGCCGCATTTAAAGAGATGTGCACAGAATATGGGTGTATAGCCACGGCTATCCCTAAACAACATGCGTCAGAAGCTGCAAAAAAAAAAGATTAATAACAAACATTGCAAGTGTCCACTGCTAAAAAAAACGAATTTCAAATGAACGAGATAATAACGCGTTCTTTCAAGCTGAAATAACACGTTTCAGTTGCAGTAAAGATGTAATGTACTGTGGGGATTGTGATCCCTCAACATTCTGTCGCGTCAGCGTTTCGACTCGCCGTGGCGGCCGCGCTGGCGTGCGAGAGGTGGCGCTACTTACCACCGTGAGTTGCCTCTCCTCCCCCCTTTGGGGCGATTTCCATTACGAACCCCCGCACAAAGGAGATCGACGTGCGCTCCTTGATTGGGCCCCTCGCCTCCCGCTGTTATCTTAAAGGGACACTCAAGTGGTTTTTGAGTTCGTGTTTTGATGATGACAGCTGAATTTAGACGCCCCGAGTATCCCTAAAAACCAAATAGTATAGTCATACGGTGATTATTTCTTTAATAAAATGTAATTGAAGGCCGCCAAACCTCGGATCCATCCGAAAACGAAACCACTCTCATTGGTCCTCGCACGCTTATCAAAAGTATCTCGGGCCAATGGCGTTGGACGACGTTCCGTCGCGCAGTGATCCCGAGGTAGCCGCATCGGCCGAACCTCTTTGTCATTCGAGCTTCGATCATGGCGGCGTTCTCTACGCTCGAGGACCTGATGCCGTTGGAGGTTGAAATTCTTCGGCGGACAGCCGACCTGGGGATGATATCCTATGACGCCACTCCGACGTGCGATGTGGACGATAGCAGCGCTTCGGAGTCCTGTTCGGGTTCCGAGGACGATGAAACGCAGACCTTTTCGGGCGTTCTTCGATTTGCGGTTGGGGCAAGTCGTAACCAAACCAACGTTTGACATCGCAGCGTTACCTCTGTTACGTGATGTCAAACGATGTCGCCACGTTGACTTTCGCCTCGGGAGGACGGGGGAAGGCTGGTTCAGACATGTGCAACGAGCGCGTACCTACGACTGCGTCCGTTGCAACCGGAGCGACCGGAACGACAGCTCTGCGCCGCGCGTACACACCTGCAACCACTACAAGCACAGCGGGTCGCCGTCAGCTGTTTGAGCGGCCCCTCTAAAAAGGGGACGCACTGCTACTCAATGCCGTAACAGAATAGAGACAGACAGTTTTCTATAGCCTAAAGCTTTATTATTGATTTTTCTTGATAGGCTTGCAGGGTACAGTGGATGAAAAAAAGAAAATAAAAAGATGCCGTACGCCGTCTTGGACGATCACGACTCTGTACACGACATTGCAATAGTACAAATATCGCCACACGCATTTTCTACGATTATAAAAGACAATGTAATCTTAGCAGCGATATAGCAACGTAGAAATATGATTTCGTGATCAGATAGACGTTGCGAGCGTTCAGGATTGCTAAGACTAATAACTTTTCTCCGGTGATGAAAACGCGTGAAACTTCGCGTCCTTTATACGGTACGCGCCAGTAATACCTTGAACTTGAGCACACGCATGAAATGCGCCAAATAAGAAATCCGGGCGATGTTCGAGGACACAAATGCTTAGAAAGCACCACTGTAGTCGAAGTAAACAAACACGACGGCACGGGCGTTTCTGCTGTCTTGAGAGTGCCGCCACGGCATCGCCGCACGAGTAGGTGGGTCTTCCCTTCTAGTACGTGCTGGGTTATCATAACGACACACGACGAAAATTCACAGTCAAGGATAGCGCTTTTACGCGGAACGATGAGCTTCCACCACGCCGACCACGCCAACGATCACCACCGACGCCATGTGCGCGCAGATACGTGCGCTTCCGCGCATCCCGGGGAACGGGAAATTCACCCCCGCGGAGGAAGGCAAGGAGAAAACGTAGTCCCTTGTTTGTGAAACGATAATTGCAGTATCGCGTATTCTAAACTAGAACTATTTTACGTCTTGTGAAATTATCATGCACAACATATTTAAATAAACTGAAAATTGTTTCTTTAGCGAAACTTTACAAAGGCCGCCAAAATTTTCAAACATACGATAATTTCATTGGTCCTCGCAAGTACAGGAAAGAGTCCGCGCGTATTTTATTCCTGCGTGATTAATAGGCGGTTCTGCCTTTTAAAACTGAAGATACTCATTCACTGACACTTCCTTAACGCCATCGCACCAACAAGTAGCTTCTCCAAAAACCGCTTGAGTGTCCCTTTAAAACCGGCGGACGGCGGGATCTCTGGGAGCTGCCTGGGATTTCGGCGGCGGCGACATCGGGGAATCGTCCGTGCACCGGTGAGCGTTTTACCCCGTCCTTGTACCTTTCTGACCGACCGTTCCGGCCGTGGACTGCCTCCACTCCGGCGTTCACCAGCTTATAGCCAGCCTTTGTATGTTGTTTTGCAAGTAAATAAACAGAGTTGATCACCGTTACCAACGTGACTGGTGTCTCTTTGCGCTCGACGAGCAGCACGCTACGCGAGTACGGAACTCGCTCGCGGTAGAGCGTCTCGCCGCGAACGTAGTACTCCCAAGGCAGTGTGGCCAAGGAGAACCACAAATTGCCCCGGTAGGGGCCGACCAGGGGCCGACCACGTCGCAGCTGCCAGAGACCATGATTGCTGGCTCGGGATCGGTTGCATTAAGCCCGGCGGTTTGCCGCCTCTGGTTTGAAGCTTTGGCAGGAGTGGCACGTGCGGGTGTAACGGAAAACGTCCCGTTTCATGCCCGGCCAGGTGGCGATGCGGCATAACTTTGAGTAAGTCTTGGAGCCGCTCGCGTGTCCGGCCAAGTGCGAGTCGTGATAGTAGCGCAAAACTGCGTTTCTCAGACTGCGGGTACTCACTACCTTGAACGCCTGGTTGGAGTCGTTGTCAGAGGGTATGCACCTCAGCAAAGCCCGTCGTTGCTCAGCAGATATGAATCCTCCAGTGCCCGCACCAATGCCAGATACTTCTCGGCACTCGGCGCCTACTTACAATACCAGTAGTGTTGCGCCCGGCGGTCGCACCGCCCGCCTCCACGGCGTCCGACTCTTCCGCGAGTCCGTCGATCGGCGTTTCGACAAGTCGATGGCTTTTCGTTTAGCCAAGCTTACGGGTCGCGCGTTCTGCCTTCTTGGCAGTTCGTCGCCCGTGTCAATGCGATGTCGCACTTCGTTTGTGCAGCCCGGTCGGTCCGTGAACATTGCGTCATAGCGGCGCAACAAGGACGACAGTCGGGCTTTCTCTCGCCCTGACACGCTGCATGACTGCGTGAGCAGTGGGTGCGTCATTTCCCCAATGGGGGCGGCGCTCGCTGCCATCGGCGCTGGACTCGGTGTCTTGGGGTCAATGGCCCGGTTTTTGGAGTCCCTCGCTTCCTCTCGGCTGTTCGTTGCTTGCGCCAATGGTGGCGTTGGCGGTACGGCCGGGGGTTCGCAGAAAGGTTTCAGGGGTGCAAACGTGCCCTCCCGATAGCCTGCGCTGCTGACGTCGATTACAATGCCTGTTTTGGCAAGGAAGTCTCTGCCCAAAATAATGGGCACCGTCAGGCCAGGGAGATGAGGCACCGTCAGGCCAGGGAGATGAGCGAAGCGTTGTCGTCGTACTCGATTCTCCCATCTCGCGACCAGCCGCGCGGTACCAGCCGAAAGGGCGGTTCCGCAGGCGAGGCGAAAGGCAGTGTTGCATTCTCGGAGTCGGACAGAATTCTGTCGGAGGTGAGTCAGCACTTCGTCGCCGAACAGCGAAGCGCTTGCTCCGGTGTCGAGCAGGAGTGCCTTGAATGGCTTGCCGGCGATCGTCACAGAAATGAACGGGGCCGGCGTGCCGGTCGGGACGCCTATTCTGTAGGCGGTCGGTAAAAGAGTGGCCATGGGACCCTCTGATTCGTTGTTAGCCACCGGTCGGTCCATCCAGGGGCCGTTTACCGGTGGCTTTGCTCGTTTCCCGCGCGGTGCGATTCCGTGTTCGGCCGCTCCGGGCACTGGCGAGCGAGATGACCGGGGCGATTGCACCGGAAACATCTTCTGTCGTCGCCTCGCCGGGGGTTCCGCCGTGCGTTTTGGTTTTCGCCGGCTCTGTCGTAGCGTGCATCGGCTCGCTGACATTGTGGGATCCTCGTTTCCTCCTGCCTCGCTGCCTCGTTGGGGCGCGAGTCGGTGGTTCTGAACTGCGGCGTCGGCCGGCTTGTTCGTCTACCGTAGGAGTACGGGTCGAGCGCACGATCTGAGATTTCGTACGTGTCTCGGTCCCGATCTTCCGCATAGTTTGCGGAATCGTAGCGCCTCGGTGCTCGGGATGACGTGTCCCCGCTCCACGCGCAGCGCGGTTCGAGGGCCGCTGACGCTGGAGGTGGAGGCCGGTACGCACGGGCAGCGAGAATATCTCCCTGAAGGCGCCGGGCCTCGGAGGCGAGCTCGTTCAGGTCGCGGAAACGGCTGCCTCGGAGATACGCAGCGAAAGTCGGGTGGCTTTGGCGTATGACTCGTTCCACTCGCTCTGCATGGGGAGCTGAGGGTTCCGCGAGCTCGAAGAGCTCTTGCATGGCTCGTACGAACTCCAGCAGGGACTCGTCCGGATGCTGGGTTCGCTGTTCGAGCTCCCGCCGCATCCTTCTCTCGTAGTCAGCGGGAAGGAATTCGTGGCGGAACGCTTCCCGGAACTGATCGAGCGTTCCGGGTTGGTCACCGACAAGTCGGAACCAGCGAGCGGCTTCGTCGACGAGCGCGATTGGCAGAATGCGCTCAAGTATTTCACGATCGGACATTCCCATCGCGCGTTGGTACTTCCGTAAATCCTCAAGGAAGTCCGTAGCGCTCGCTCTGTCTGCGTAACCCCGATAAGTCGGGACGGGAATTCGGACCGGAGGCCGTTGGGTCTGTGGTGCGAGTGTTGTCGTTCGCAAGGCACCTGTCAGACTCTCAATCACACGTTCCGCGTTTTCGAGCAAGGTGTGATGAGGCGTCGCAGCGGTTTCTCCGTGGGAGACCGGTAGGCTTCGCTTTGTGCCGGCGGCGGAGCGGGTGCGCTCAGGGAAGATCCGGGAGCGATGGCGCCCGTCCGCAATGGCGTCGGAGCCACGCTCGGCTCCAGGAGTGCGTCGAAGGGCGCTTCTCGTTGCAGTGTTGGCATTTCGCCTTCTCGTTGAAGTGGGGACCGCGCAAATGCGTCGGCCGCGGTCGCCAGCGTGATCAAATCCGAGAAGTCGGTCTGCATCGCCACGGTAAGCGCTGGTTGCGCGAGGAATAGTCACTCGGCAGCAGTCGCCACACACAGACGTACCGGAATTCTGGTCGTCAGCCCTTTTGTTGGGCGCCAATTTGTGGTTCTCCTTAGGGCCACTGCCTTTGGGAGTACCACGTTCGCGGCGAGACGCTCTACCGCGAAGCGGGTTCGTACTCGCGTGGCATGCTGCTCGTCGAGCGCAAAGAGACACCAGTCACGTTGGTAACGGTGATAAACTCTGTTTATTTACAATGCAAAACAAATACAAAAGGCACGGCTATAAGCTGGTGAACGCCGTCGGAGTGGAGGTAGTCCACGGCCGAACGGTCGGTCAGAAAGGTACAAAGGACGGGGTAAAACGCTCACCGGTGCACGGACGATTCCCCGATGTCGCCGCCGCCGAAATCCCAGGAAGAAGACCCAGAGATCCCGCCGTCCGCTGGTTTTAAGATAACAGCGGAGGCGAAGGGGCCAATCAAGGAGCGACACGTCGATCTCCTTTGTGCGGGGGTTCGTTACGGAAATCGCCCCAAAGGGGGAGAGGAGGAAGCCACTCACGGTGGTAAGCAGCGCCACCTCTCGCTACGCCAGCGCGGCCGCCACGGCGAGCCGAAACGCTGACGCGACAGAATGTTGAGGGATCACAATCCCCACAGTACTTAGTTACTTTATGACTATAGAGTGAATAATGAGTAATGGTATTCATAGTTACTCTATTTCAGTGCAAAGGCGGATCCAGAACTTCGTTTTTTTTTTTGTTTTTTTTTTGGGGGGGGGGGGGGCGGAAGATTTTTAAAGATACTATTCTCCCATTCTTTCTTGTGCACGGGGGGTCCACCCATGTCAAATTGCCCTCCGAAGGGGGAGGGAGGGGGTCGACTTTGTTTGGGGGAGGGCGGGGGCGCCCCCCCCCCAAACAAAGTCGACCCCTCTTCTCCCCCTTCTCGGAGGGCAATTTGACATGTGCATGTGCACATGTCAAATGTGCATGTCGTGTCAATGTCACATGACGTGTGCAGTGGCGGATCCAAGGGGGGGGCGCCCCCCCCCCCTTGGATCCGCCACTGTTTCAGTGACGCGTACATGTCTCGGGTCCTATCCAGTCTCCAGCACCGTACGTTTGCGGTCATCACCCGCGTGTGGCCGTCATTTCCCGCGTTGAAACGAAGACGAGGCGGGTCTCCCCGGTATTCGATTAGGAATTTGTAGCTTTCGCGATCAGCCGGAAAATACCAATTAATAAACGCCGGATCGTACGAATCAGTAAAACACAAATTGCCACGCAGAGATGCTACAAAATAAACTGCCCAGATTACTATGTTGATTAGATACTGAGGAAATATTGAGCTCCAAGATATGACATTCAAATCACTAAGGAGCTATTTTAACTCCCAAACAACTTTTTGCTGTACGAAAAAAAAAAAAAGAAGCTTGTGTAAGATTTTTTTGTGCGTCCTTGTGATAGCTTTTTTTTCCCACACCCCTCGGTATAATGTACTTAATAAATAGCTGATGGAAATAAACAATTTAAAGCAAATCAAATCCTGTACACTATGCGGATTGTGCTTTATCTATTATACTCGGCATATAATTAACCACATAAGAGTAATGTTCCGAATATCGGTTATGGTCGCGTCGTCCCAACGGTGCGTGCGATCGGAAAGTTCTCCAGCGACCAAGCAAGCAGCATGGCCCATGCTTCGCTTTTGTTCACTGTTGTTTGCGCTACTCTCGGCGTCTTCGACTGTCGCCGATTCTCTAGGCTCTACTTTATTACCGCAAAGTCGCGAAGTGATTTGAACCCCTGAAGCGACCGCCTTGAGCGCACCCCGTTTGCGTTCATCGCATTTCGCGTGACTTTCCGTGGACCTTTCAGGGGACCTTCTGTCCACCGTCACTGGAGATTTCTTGACGCGATCCTGCGGACGCCCATACGATGCCCGTGGTTTCAAAGCACAAGGACACCCTGAGCGGTTCCGGGCGCGGCCATCTTGCCGCTGGTGTGCGTACAGATGCGTATATCATCCGATATACGCATCCGATATACGCGT
>JAZHYW010028179.1:0-25753 GCA_037355805.1 Ixodes ricinus | reverse complement strand
GAAGCACGAAAAAATTAAAGTTTGATTTTTCAAGTCTTGGGAAGAAGAAATAACGAGTAATGTAACAAGGTTACTCGTTACTCGAAATACGTAACATGAGTACGTTAACCATTGCTGTTTTGAAAAAATAGCCGAGTACGTTACCTTGTCAAAGTAACGCTTTACCGGTACTTGTAGCACGTTACCGCCAACACTGCAGTTAAGCTATGAAACGTTGAGCGTTAATGAAAAGAAACACATGCATCAAATGGATATAGCATGAAACGCTCCCCAAGTCACTTAGCTAATTTACTTATTATGAAGATACGCTTCCCAAGTTTGAATTCTCCACGACTTCACGTGCACCGTTTCAAATCGAATTACGACCACGACTTAAAGAATCGCCGCTAACTCCATATGTTTTAAAATAGATAATCTTTTTTTGTGTGTTCTTTGGGGGTCGATATATATATTTATTTTCTTTTTTTACACTGAAACATTCACGGAATCGTGGAGAACTGCGTCTAATTTTGCCGGAAAAGTTTCGAAAGTTTTTTCTTGTATCACCACTCCTCTGGGGCAGGCCCGCCCCTCTGCTCTTTTTCCATGTAGAAACGAATGTTATCAGGGCCTCTGCTGCTCGTGGCATTGTGCCTGGTTGTGGCGCAATCTAATTACGAACCGTAGCTGCGGCATAATAGAACAAAAAAAAACACACAAAAAAACAGGGGCTTCACGATGCACAAGGGACGCAAAAGCGTACCTTCAATGTCGAAATGCAGGAAGTGACCTCGGTGGCTCCCAGGCAAAGCGTCCGCCCTATGGATCCCAAGGTGGCCAGTTGGAATCCCGTCGATGGCGCCCGCAATGTGACGGGCGCTTATTGCGGAAAAGGCAGACTGGAAACGAGCATTCGATTTTCGCGTGAAAAGTTCACCAGGTGGTCGAAATTAATCCTCAGTCCTCCAGGCTGGGGCGTGCCAGAAGCCCTTCATTGGTTTGTTACGTAAAACCTCCGAATTTCACTTTTCTCTGGAATGACGTCACCGTAATACAAAGGCGTCGAACATTTTGCTCGAAATCGAAGGCGCTACTCCTCATAGGTACTCATTAGTCTTCGAAATTATCAGCTCAGAAGTCTCCGATCGGTTGCCGGCAATATTAGCCGACATGCAGGGATAAATCTTGATATAAAACTACATATATATCCGGTGATTTTGGAGCTACTAGTCAGCATCTCGTAGATGGCAACACCATGTTGCCAGATCTTCTACGTCGGCTAGGGAAAGCCAGCACGGGACATAATTTCGACACCAGTTTTACGCCAGGGTTCGGCTTAAACTCGTGCTTTTACTGATCTGAAACGAGTCCCGGCCGAACACAGACGTAAGACTCGTCGTCCAATCAGCGCCAGGCGCTGACCTCCGGTAGCTAACGTTGAAAATAAAGCACTGCAGTTTTGTCACGTAGGGGGTATAGATTAGGCCAGGTTGCATAAATTAAAGCGAGGGCCAATGACCTCTGCCACGAAGGGGTGCCTATCGTACAGGTTTTAGTGTAGGATCTTGTCGCAAACGTCGACGCTGGCAGACGTCAGTTCACCCCCATTGGCGTCCAGCCGTGTCTATTGCGACGTGCTCACAAAATGCACGTGAAACGCAGTTGCTCTGCTTTTCTCGATGGAGCGTCGGACCGTTGGGGCGAAGCAGCTTGCATCTAGCGGCTATGAAATAAAAATGACTGACGGACGTTCAGAGTAACTCTTGCATCAAATCGCCAGGTCTGATGCATGACGCTTTACTGCAGGCTCTCTCTGCAGTAAAGCGTCATGTAGTCACGGAGCTTTACTTCTGTTTTTGAGAGGGTACGTAAACTCACGCTAAACGAATAGAAAAGTGAATTTATATTGTACAATATTTCACGAACAATATATCAATACATTTAATGTAGTCCTGTACAGTGATCATAATGCATGTCTACGGTTGATCAGTTACGTTGCGTTAGTTGCTGGCATTAAATATATAAAAAAATGTTATAATAAATTAGCCCTAGTTTTCACCTCTCGGGAAACTTTTGTTGCATAGTCGGTGCTAATCAAAGATGTTTGAAGTGAAATGTTTGACTACAATATTAAGTATGTTATCTGTTTTAGGCACACAAGCATCTTTTTTCACTTACTTTCCCGGACGGGTGCTAGCAAATAACTGAAATGAGATTAGATAGGTCAAACTTACATTTGTAAATTTTTCTAGGCATGCATATTATACTATCTTTCAGTAAAACAAATAAATAACTAGATGTGAAAAAAATGTTTATAGGCAAATAGCAAGTCTTTATGAACACGAAAAAAGCATAAAACGTGCGTAGAGTGGCTACCTCAAAATTAATGCTTCAAGTTTACTCATAATTTATATTTTACAGTACTATATGAGGTTAATTTGGTTTAGAACAAGTTTTCTGGTATTCGGTAATCTTGACGCAATAATCTCAATTAAATATTGTAAAGACTAAAATATTTTAAATATAGTGTATTACAATCATGATTACTGGAGCTGGTGTTTCTGCAAGCGAGACATAGCTTACAAGGTTCTTGTAGGTGTTAAATGATAAGGCAAAATACGCATTGATGAATAAATTATAATTAAAATCTTAACTGAAATTCTTGCTGAGATATATTTCGGCTATTAGCGTTTCTATTATCTCCTCTAAATGGGCTAATGAGCACTACTTAATTAGCCTATTAGACTCGGCACGCCATAATTCGCATTAAGAGCATCGTAATAAGGAGACTTCTCATGTGGACTAGCGAATTCGATTACGCGTAATGTATTAAGAAGCTGGGTGGCATTAGCAACATGAGCTCCTGTTTATATAAACCGTAAGATGCAGAGCTAAACGGTCTCAGCGTGTATGCATCTTATTGAAGATTAAGCCAGGTTCATACTTAGGCAAGCAGTAACATTATTTCGATTGCATTATCCGATAGCAAAACTCAACGCGATGTGTGTATCATTCATTCTCCTTCGACTGCATTGTGCACTTTTTCACCTTGGTATCTTTAATTCTGGAAGTAATATATAAACTGAATTTGTGAATACTTACGCATCACGGTATAGCTTGAAATATATAATATAAAAATATAGACGATTAACTCATTTTTATAAAAGCATATTATGCGAGAGGTGTATAGTTCTCCGCAATAGCTGAAAATGTATGAAAAGCGGCATCCGTTAATCCTGAAAGCTTATTACACCCATTGCAATAAACGCGGAGGAGCTCAGTGGATCTCGTAGAAAATATTAAAAGTTATATTATCTCGAAAGTAATATAAGTCATATAACATATGTAAGTTTTTTTATTCTTGATACAGGTCTGCCTATTTGGTAGACGGGCCTCCCCGATGGCCATGTTTTTTAGTGAACAGCAGGTCGGAGGGCTCTTCGTTCTGAAATCTGGATGAGAATCACACATGCGTGAGTTCGTGAATCCATACTGCATAATACACAAAACATTGTACTACACTAGCCAGATTTATCATCCATAGCGCGAACCAGTATCGCCATACTTGGCAGACCAAGCTCATGCTTCCTAAACGTCTCATTTGATTTGCTTTTTGTCCCATTTCTAAAAACACATCCTACCAGTTATCTACCACAAGGCTTAGAAACACTACGACACCTACTCCACCAGACTTTTGAAAAACTTGCTTGAAAACAGACAACATGTACTCCGAAAGTGTGAGCATTGCAGTGAAACAAAAGTATTCACGAAGTTTATTCGCGTGTTCACTGCACATTAATGAATTGGCCACCTGACCTCCCATTCGATATTTTATAGCTGCTTGGGCGAGGGCACGGTGTAAGACATGGTTAGGCCACTAAAGTATTGTTGAATTTGTTTGACTATACAGATTTGTCGACCACTCCATGAAAGATCTTTAACATAAACGTCGTGCTTTTAGTCGTGCACTATCATAATATTCGCTTGTTTTCATTGGAATTTCGCTTGCAGTCTACCGCACAGCCTCTTCTGACAAACCTTGTTACCGCTCTTCTTTCCCTTACTGGCATATTCTGGTAGAGTTTGGAGCTTGTTCAAGCAGGGACCGAACTCCCTCTCTCAGTAAACATTTTTGCCTCCTCTCTCTTTCTCTCACTCTCCCTTCGTGTCTTTCTATCCCATAATTAAGGGGTCGCGTATTAAACAGGGTGGCTGTATGCACACTACACCACACTCAACGTATTTATTCAAATATGCCCGGCTCCCTATTTGTTTTGCTCGGTGCTTTCACACCGCTTCTCGGCTCTCGTGAACTATGGCCACGTTTTGGGGAAGTTTGGAGCGCGGCGAGATGGAGAAGGGAGGCGAGTCCCTAAAGAACCAACACCTCCTAGGAGACAAGGCTGTAGCGCTCTTCTCGTGACGTCGCGAAGGAAGGCCATCGGGGGTGCGCGGCGAAGCGAAGGCAACGCGCGTGGATCGACCGTCGTAACGCGCTTTTAGTCACATACGCGTGTCATATTAGCTAAAATGAAAGCTGCACATAGCAACGGGTCTCGAAAATATTTTATTACACGGGCAAAATATTACACCGCTAAATAATCGGGATGAAATGGTACGGGGTAGGCGTATAAGAGAAAACATTGAGCCACGCAATAATTGCTGTAGGAATGCATATTTTACACAGAAATACTTCGACAAAATGGCGAGACACGCAGTGATTGGACACAGCAAAACAGATCACAGTTAAAAATCAGGTAGACGTAGTCAATGCGGACACGGCTAGACGAAGTGTCACTTACGATCATGTAAGCGATGTTATCGCGTGCAGTGACTGAATTCTTGCATCATACACCGGCCACATGGCAAAAGTAATGTAATTTCGATCGAATGACATTATGGGGTCGACAAATCAGCTTGCGACGCTCGTATAATCACTCAAGACCGCGAGCTGATTAAGTCCCATATCATTTAATGAAAATATATTAACTTTTCCGTGTGGCAGGGGTACTAAACTTACTATTTACAGTCAACTAATTTACTTCTCCCTATGGGCTCGAGCTGCCTTAGAACAAAATATCCTATTTTGTATACAATAATACTATTACCTTAATACAGTTAAGATTCTAGTATAAAAGCGGTAAAGGCAATAAAATAGCATTAGTATAAATAAACACATAAGCACAAACAACGCACTTTTTATGATCACACAAACTTGTTATTCACCTTCCAGTGAAAACTAGAATATTACCACGCATATTTACAAATGTCGACGCAACCGCACACGGATAACGACGAACAAGATGCCATTCTGTCACGAAAAACAAAAACGAAAAAACAACCCGACTGCAGCACTTTACTCGCGTCCCACATGACCAAGAAAGCCCGTAAATAAGTTGTTACTCACCTGTCGATCGTATTTACACGTCCCACAATAGCCGTGGCGAAAACATTTGAACACGAACTTTAGGTCTCTCTCTGTCGAAGAGAGGTCTATCGATAATCGACCACTGTCATCGTTGGCTGGTTGCCATACATGTCACCTCAAACCGTAGCAGGACTTGTTCCGCGAATCCACGTAAATGCCGTAGTATCAAGCGAACACAAAAAAAACTACCCGAGACTGCGGTGACGATCAAGAAACCACGTGGAAGGATCAAAAGAACCCCACACACACACACACTGGGAGCAGCGGGTGGCAGCAGTGTGGGAGGCTTAACCAGGTTAACGTCCTCGACCCATCTCTTGCTCGCGTGCGCTCCCTGCAGCGATGACTGGATTTTTTTCGGTTCCCTTCCCTTCTGAAAGTCTCAGGGTTCCTTTTGAGACAGTCAGCAGCTCACACAAAACGTAAATTTACCAGAATCGGAGCCCGTACGAGAGAAGAAAACGTCGCAGCGGACCGGTTCATTCGAAAAGTGTGGGGATCTGCGGGATTGCACGTAGTCCCGCGGTTACGGGGATAATATTAAATAAAAAAGTAGTACTTTCAACCTTGATAGCGCGTTGTATATTATGTTTATATATATATATATATAATAAATTGTACAATACTGCGTCTTTTAAAACATATATAATAATGTCAGATAAACGCTCACGAACACCCCGCGCCGCTCGACAAGAAACGTTTTTTTCACGTCGATGCCAGAAAACTTTTTCTCACGTAGTTGCGCTATGGACTTCCTTCCTCCGCCATTGTGACGTAACCACTCGGAGCGCTACGGCCTTCTCTTCTAGGAGGTGTTGAAAGAACTCGGTGATCCTCAACGGGGTGCGCCGCTCACCTCTCCCACATTTTGCTCCGACACATGCACAGAAAAGAGTCACAAAAAGTGGAAAGGTGTCATGCCGTAAACGATGAACAAACGACACCCAGGAGAGTCAATATTTTTATCTGGTCTTGAACATGTTATAAAGTGCCATGGACTCCCACTCCAAAAACTCTAAGAACTTAGGCAGGTCGAGGAGAGATGAGATGGCCGTTAAAATAAAGCAATCCATGTACTCTTGAGTTTCTTGTTTGCTTTGTTTTTAACGCAGAATTGCATTCTTAATGAGGCTACTCTGCTTCAGCCTTGAAAAGAAAAGCGTTGCACGCCCGGCTGCCAATCACCCGCTCCGCATGCCCTGTCAACTTCTCCCCGCCCCTCCCCCTTTCCCCCTTCCTCCCCCCCCACCCCCTCTGATTCCCCCGCTCCCCCCCCCCCTAAAAGGCCAAAAACGCAACTGTAAAAAAACATTAACAAGAACAAAACAGAAGACGCAAAAGAGAGGACTTTGATAAGCCTTGAGAACACTCTAAAAAAAGCTCGTGGGTCTACTTTCCCGCACAACACTCGGAGAGCCAATCACCGCAACTTACGGAGGCAGCTCAGCCAATGACGATGCCGAAACGTTTGTTTAGAACAAAAAACGCACCCCGAGTTGTGATATTACGCAATGCAAAACGTCACGCTTCTATTGCTTAATGTCAGAACTCAAACTGCGTTTTTTGGTCTAAACATATGTTTCGGAATGGTCATTCGCTAAACTGCCTCCGTCAGTTGTGGTGATTGGCTCTCCGAGTGTTGTGCGGGAAAGTAGACGGACGGGCTTTTTTTAGAGTGAAGACATCGTTAGCTGAGAAAACTTCAGAAATAACAACACAAGGAAACATTACAAAGGAAGGACATGGCGACGCCAGACATGATGTGGCGTATAGGGAAAGATGAGACTCAGTAAGCATCCCCTACTTTCCTCGTGAAACAAAATTATACCTATCACGGCTTTGTCGATATATAAAAATACTATACTTTTTTTGTTCTTTTGGAAGAGCTACCAAATGTTTTTGATAATTCTGCAGTTACGTGCACATGGTGAATTGGCGTCATAATGTTTTTATCGCGACGTTTGCCCTCTGATATGTCGCCGTCGTAAAATAAGACGGGTGAGAATACCAAGGATACATTTTGAGTCTCATGAAGGACCAGGTGTTGTAACATGCAATTTGGGTGACTTTTAGAAGTGATTTTTCAGGAAATAGTTTTTTGCATTTGTGTGAGCGTGTGAATGACCGGTTTGGGAGGGGGAGGGGGAGGGAGCGGCTTGGGGTGTTAGCTGAGAAGTGCTTATTTCTGGTGAACCGAACCATTATGTTAGATTCAGCCAACCATCTTATCTTCTCTTAGTGAATGTTAAATATTGTAATATTACCGGCAGGTTAAATTAAAATTATTCTTGTGCCAGGGTATAGGTTTGCTGTTTCGTCCATAAAGACAACTGTGTGTTTTAGACCACTGGAACCACACAATTTAGGTGTAGTCGAGAATAAAAAGATTCTTTTGAGGGTAATTCACAAATTAGCGTCTTAATAGATTTGGTAGTGCTGCAAGACCCTACATTGAGACCCGCCCACAAGGAACTATGGTAACCATGCAACGATGCGTTTAGAGCTCATGCCATATTCGCATTCGTAGTTGCACATTAGTTCCTATGTCAATAATCAAATATCAAGCTGCACTTGAATAATCATTTTTTGTTCTACAACTGTTCTGTTTCGGCCTAAAGATACGGCAGTCCTCAATCACCAGTGAGCAAAGCTCTTCTAATAGGCGTAGCCTCTCGTTATTGCTTGAAATCGTTACAGCATGCTCAAGCGTCAACATCTTGAGAAGCGTATAAGTTGTCAGTTTTGTTGCGCCGGAATTAGTCTGTTTCTTCTGCAATGTAAGTTATTGACACCTCTGTGATGCCAAATCTAATGATTTACGTGACTACAATATGGTGGTTGTAATTAATAAAACAATGGTAAACGAGTAGCCTTGAAATATTTCTGCACTACTTATTCAAAAATCCCTGAAATTCCTTGAAGATATGAAGTATATATGAAAAAAAGCGCAGTTTACTTCAAAGCGCCGAACTTCCGAATACATATGTTGACAAAAAACAGTGAATTTAACTGAGAAGGTTATGTGTTTTTTTTTGGCTTGTGCAAGCTTAATTTCTGCATGAAGGAATTACTGGTGTTTGTTCCTGAACTGGCTTGTAGGGTATGCTGGCCTTAGCTATAGAGGTTTTTAGGCATAAAACACTGCAAAAGTTGCTTCTGTCGCTATACATGGCAAAATAGGCGTTATCTCTTCGGCAGATTGATATTTCGCTGTGTCAACATCACTACAACAGATTTGATCATTTATCTTTAAAAAAGGCAAAACATGAGGGCTTCATTTGTCAATGTTCTTGTTTGTGTGTGTCTGTTTGTGTGCATGGGGGGTTAGCGGCCAACCGCCTGGGCCTTCGCAGTTTGAATCATGCACAAGATTGAGGCTCCTGCAATAGATTCATATTGAGTGCCTCTTTCATTTCTTGGTCAATTAGGATCTGGAACATTCTTTAGGAGTAATTATAAAAAAAATCTTCCAGCATGGCTTAGATTTAAATCGTCGAATATAAGAATAATAACGGGGAGCTGCCACCTGTGATTTGCCTTTATTAACAACCCCACAGACAAGCCAAGTTTACATTGTTTTGTCAAGTTCGCAAGCTGCTTTGCGACCCCCCGCTCACCCTGTCGCGACCCACAAATTTGGAGTCGCCGGGTCAACCTAATGTTTACGGCGATTTTTGAATAGATATTGCGAAATTAGAATGATATAAAAAAGCTCTAACCCCAAATATGGGCCTGGCACGATCAGGGAGGGATTACTTGAACGTCGCTTGACCCTGTGAAATGCCGTGAGAAGCACCACGCATACACCAACTCATGTTTACAAACAAACCGGAGCGCCCGGAGCGCCCCTAGCAGATGCCACCGGCGCCGCGCATGCGCGAGGGGGTGTGGGCAAGAACCTCGCCGTCGCCCATAAACACACCATTGAAATGCGATGTTGTCGGCGTCAGTGTGAGTCCCCCTGCCGTTTTTCGCGTTCGAATTGTTGGTTCTACGTCTTCCTGGCGATGTCTGACTATCTTGAGCGGCGTCAGCGAAATTACCGAGGCTCGTTACACCGCTAAACTTCGCGTGAATAATGTGACATGTGGCGATTCATTTCGCGTGGACGCCACAGATAGTGCGCTAAAGCCTGCTTTGCATGATGAGATTTCGCTCGGAATTTTCAGTCGCGCCGCCGCTCGGGCTGCAAAAGCGTGAACCGTTGCTGACATGGTCGACGTCGATACTGAAAATCGCAAGCAGAATTGGACCAACTGAATTAGGCATAACAATTCGGTGATGGTCACTGGTAACAATGATCAAAATCTCCTTGTATCTACTGTTTACATCGAGCCTGCTTACCAACCTTCAAATTTAAGTCTTTTGAGGCCTGCACTTACTTCTTATCTGTAAGTACCGGGCCAACATTTGGTCTACGGACCGGCGTCGTCTAAGAGAGCAGACGACAAGCAGAAACGTTTGAAAGAGCAGACGACAGTTCGAACAATCAGGCGGCCGTTTAAACTTGAAGACGCACTGAACGTAGTCCGCAGGTGGTCCGCATAACTTGATGGTTTTCTGGCGTTCATGTTGGAACAAAACAAATAAATCTGAAGACCACAAGTATTCATGAATTCAACCCAAAGTACTTCCCGCCCAAGCAATCGCTGTCCGACGGCGTCTGCTTTTCCCTTTTCACGGCACATATCCAGATTCTCGGACGAACCGAGCACGTGAAAACTGACCTTCAAACCTTTCTCGACACTTTTGGTACGGCTCCAGTCGCAGCGTTTTGACAAGAAGGCAGGTTTTTGTCTGGTTCCTTTCAAAACAACGCAGGAATACACGTCTGGCATGGGGACTTCTGCCCACAGCCCCAGACCGGAAGTGCGACCGACGCGCCACCACCGCGTCGTGACGTCACAGAGATGAGTTCGTGTATAGCACGTCTGGTTTCGCGTCTCGTCCTCCGTGGATAGCAGCGATGCTGTCGGCGAGCAGGCTATGACCCGTTTCCCCTTACACTCAACCTCAGAGGATGCTACGAACCATGAGGCCCAACCCAATGCCGTGTGGGTGTCACGTGAGCGTCGGGTCACGTGAGCGGGGCGAGTAGTCACGTGAAACGTCAGCAGCGCTACTATTGGCTGGGATGGCTCCTAGCTTACACTATGGTCCACTGCAAGGAGAAAAGTGGTATAGAGCAAGGTCAACCTTCTAGCCGTCTATAGGTGGCTCCAAAGTAAAGCGCCTATTCACGGATCCCTACAGAGTGGGCTCCAATTACGACTGGAGGGACCGCAATCTGAAGGCACATACACACATTTTCGTTTGAGTGCGATGCTTAGTAGTGAAAGGCGGCTGCAGAACCTTACGGAGAGCGTTTGGACGAAGCTTGTGCCGACAGTTGCCTTGAATAGCAGTCGACCGTGGTCAAGAGTTCATAAAAACGCGCTATGGTGGCCTGCTGGCACGGCAATAGTAAGCGAAATCCACGGCAACATGGCAGCACCCGGTGACAACGCCGACGTGGCCATTCTTTTATGCAATCCCGCTGATCACCGCGACTTGTGTCCAGCTGGAACCATCGCAGCCTCGCGATACGGCGCTGCGGGCGTCGCGCGCTGTACCGCAAGCAGCCACTTTTGGCCGCAAAGACGCCGCTCAGCACTAAAACGCGTTCATACACGAGGGCACCTATGGGCCTTGACGAACGCTGAACGCGGAGAAGGCTCCACCAAGTAACTCAGATTTCCGTTGCACGCCAATCGATCAGGTGGGGGAAATTAATATCCAGTTCACCGCAGGGGCGTGTCGGACGCCATTGGTTGATTTTGCACGTAAAACGCGTAAATCTGACTTCGGTAATTTGGTTAACAATGTTCGGTTCCTGTCTTTCATTGAATAATCCACGGACGCATCTCACGCGTGCGAGTGATCGCATCATTCATCAGCTGCACCTCCGCGCAGCTTTGGCGCATGTTTGGGGGCTCAATTAAAACTGAAACTATTTCGAGCGGCGTCCCCCACATTCCAGGCGCTTGCCCGGGCGTGCAGTGGAGCGAGTGCTCATCGAGGCGGCGTTTCCGCGCGCGACTGATGAGCGCTAATTTTTCCCGCCAGCACCGTACAGAGCGTGCCTCATTACCAGTTTAGATTCCGCGCCCCATATCCTTTGTTAGCGACATCTCTCGCATGAGCACGTCTGAGTGACCCGCTCGGTCAGGGTTGCCGTATCGTGCTTCAGCCAATTGGATAGGCGTCGTCAATGGGGAGAGATGAACGCCGAGTCACGTTCGAGGCGACTTCCCGCGCGAATTAAGGTATGATCGCCTTTCTTGTTCTCTGGCGCTAGATTGAAAGTTGGTCTTATTTACGTCACAACGGACTCGCTATCTCGTGTTCGAGCGCACGTACTACAGGAAGGTGTGTGCTTGTGTACTTATGCCCCTCGGTGAATAATAATGTGTCCTACTTTTCCTCGTGTCGTTTTTGCCCTGTTTTGATTATTTTTATCACGGAATACACCTTGTTTCTTCTTGGGTCTGAACGCAGCCATTTCGTGCCGACGAAACTAGTCAACCAGTGTCAAGAGCGCAAAGTCATGACATTTGTTGCCTTTGTCGACGCGATCTGTTGTCTGCCAAGACAACCAAGCGGAATTAATGCCCGGTTACTTTCATGTTTACCTATATGTGTTTGTGTTTGTTTAAGTTCGAGCCTTCGACTTCGCTTTGAATTACAATAAAGAAATGCAAGAAACAATTTTTTTCCGAACCACTTCATCTACCTTTTGATCTAAGGATCATCAAACTAATTTCCCGCCATGTTTACCTCGTGAAAATATTGCAACTATTTGTTGAAGGACAGTACGTAACGAAGCAGACTAGTTTAATTGATAGGATATATGATCAGCGAAACTGCACTCAGGGACACTTGTAAAGCAGCTATGATGAACAGTTTCCATGTGAGCGCCTGATACGTACGTTTCGGCAATTAAAACCATAAAGCAGTCCTCGCGTCAGCTTTCCCGCCAAGCACGTTTTGACAAGGGAAATGTTAACCGGTGGAAAGTTGGACGAGTTGGCGGTACAGTTCATCTAACTCATATTTACTTTTAAGGCGTCCAACTTTGGCAAAATGGCCATGAATTCTTAGTGCGTTCGTGTAATATATCTAAGAACTAGATAAAACTGCGCGAAATCACTGAATTCCCTTTAAAGACGCCGTTGAGAAGCAAGGTGAAATATAATCGCGTTCGAAAGGGAAGAAAGACTTCGCTCGAAGTGCGATTTCTAGAGCGATATTTGATGTGTTCCTGGCGAGAACACAGACACCCAAGGGGCTTGTAAATATTTCTTCTCGAGAAAAATGATCAAATTCGGCAGCACACAATAGACACCCGAGGCGGCGATAAATATATCTGCACTCTACACAATCAGTTATCCTGTTGAATAATGTGATTGATTATCTTTATATTTCGGTCCACATCACATATAGAATAGTTGTTTTGGAACAAGTGAACTTTTTTTTCCCGGCCGGAACGTCGAAGAATAAATTGTCCATTGTTGCTGCTTTCACGAAAGGTTTTCTTTTCTTTTCAGTATATATATATATATATATATATATATATATATATATATATATATATATATATATATATATATATACATATATATACAGGGTGTTTCACAAAAGGTGGACAAATTCGATATTGCGAAAACTACGCGTCACGTCCAAAAAAAGGCTTGAGTCGTTTTGGTCCTGGGCCAGGGGCCTATTTAGAAAAATTATTAATGTCCGAGAAAAATTATATTGTTAATTATTTTTGCGTAGTTAACTTTTTTAATATTGGCTTTGAGGGCATGCTTTCAATTAGAAAATTGTCTCAGCACCTTCAAAAACCACTAAATCAACAAATTGCAGAACGATAGAAGGCACGCGAAGCATTTTATGACTTTCTGAAAAACCGCACAAATTCGACGGGTTTTTAAGTTTCGGTTTGTTATCGGAGCGCATCTGGTCCCGGCGGCACCGCCCACCGTGGAGAGACAGTGCAACCAGCCTCTGCTGCGTCGCGCGATGACAGCGCAGCAGAGGTTGGATGCACTATTTCTCCACGGGGCGCGGTGCTGCCGGGGCTCAGATGCGCTCCGATAACAGACCGAAACTTAAAAACCCGTCGAATTTGTGCGGTTTTTCAGAAAGCCGTAAAATGCTTCGCGTGCCTTCTAGCGTTCTGCACTTTGTTGATCTAGTGGTTTTCGATGACGCTGAGGAATTTTCTAATTGAAACCATGCCCTTAAACACAATATTAAAAAAGTTAATTACGCGAAAATAATTAACAATCTAATTATCTCGGACTTTAATAATTTTTCCTAAATAGGCCCCTGGCCCAGCACCAAAAAGACAGAAGCCTTTTTTGTTGCGACGCGTAGTTTTCGCAATATCGAATTAGTCCGCCTTTCGTGAAACACCCTGTATATTTGTAACTTTAGGTACAGGCCAAATAGAAGGCGTTGCCGCCCACCCACGTGTGCCTATGTGGCCGGCGTATATGTATGGCGTATATCACGCCGTAAACGTCAGCTGACATTAAGTGATTCATATGTCAGTCCCTCGCAGTTTATGTTTAATATACTTGTTCTTGGCTCAATTTTTTTCTCGTAGTGAATGACGTCCTATACCACCCTTCGTTGTCGTTTGGATCTCTGGCTCTTGTCAGCACAATGTAGTCGATGCGATATTATTATTTGAGCAATGCGTATTTCCGGCCATTTATTTGCTGTCGACTGAGCTCAGCAAAGAGATTCCAGTGCAACAAAAGGGCGGAGCTATTGAATCATGCAGTGGATGCAATGAGGACAATCCTTGAATACACGACACGTGCGTGTGAATACAAGTGTCGGTTATTCTCCTTTATGAAGGTGAGAATCAAAACTGGCCCTGAGTAAACTTACGCGGCACAAGCTTTTTAACACATCACGAAAAGGCGTCTTTAACATAGAAAAACAAGATATCTTTATAAACGGTCAATATGCATAGTAATAGTTTCAAGTATGGCTGCAGGAAAAAGGTGGGACAAGCAGCACAGAATATGTCACTGCAACCCCGAACGTTTATAAATTAGTACTACATGCACAGGTGTTGGGTGTCTGGGGACTGTACATTTCGCCTGTGCAACATTTACCCCAACAACCGGCGCTTATGTTCAAAAGGCGAGAACTTGGATTCACGACACCGTCGATCCTCTATTCTTTATAATTTTGTATGCTCGCCCAATCTAGAGGTAACCCTATATAAAGCGTCCTTCATCATTCACTGTGTGGCAGTGCCTGACTGTTGTGTTCAGACTAATATATGAAATAGTTTATTAACGGTAACTATTAGGACCATGTTCTTATTACGATACAGTAACTTAATTAAGTTTGGGGGTGAAGAGGTGTTCCACTTCCAGCAACAAACCTCTGAGCTGTTACGGTGTAAACATTCCTTTTTGAACACTGCCGAGATTTGTATTCACAACTCTTGGTCAGTCAAGAACCACACCATACCCACACGAGGCGCTTCACTTACACAACGCACAAGCAAATCGGGCGCTCGGCAGACATTGCGCTCATACACATGAGTTATGCTCTAAAGACTCGTGGCAACTACGACGTGTACGCGCATATACTATATAGCATCCTGTTTTGACTAAGTTTTGTGGTCATAGATCTTATGATCATGTAGTATTATTCGTTGTTTTTTTCTTTTGCATTCGAATTTTATGTACCAGCACGGATTATTCCCTTTTCGAAAATGAAAGAAACAGTCCCCCCCCCACCCCCTCAGATAAAAATAAACGCACTATAATTACCCGTGTACCTGTTTTTAGCTGTGCAAAGACAATTACTGAGATCTACCAAGGAATCTCATATATTAACTACGCCAGAACAATAATTCACTATACAGTTATTGTAATTTATTATCTGTACGCTAGATGAACGCCAACGGTTCTGTTGAAAGGCTGCAGTAAGCTTTAACCGAACTTGCAATGTCAGGCGCTCCTTTTTTCGCGTTCCTTCTTAATAGAAAGCGCATCACTCCAGCCGCTGAAAGATTCGTGCCTCCAGCCTCTAAATGGCAACAAAATATTATTCGAGACGGCTTGCATGTCGCAGTTTATCATCCACTATTTGAAGCATTGTAAATGCGCCATCAAACTCTCGCTTTATTGAAATCTTGCGACCACAGGGAAGTCATGGTTGGAACTTAGAGGGACTCTAAAGGTCTATTCACACGATGCGCCTTGTTGTAGATTCTTGTGTCGCGAAACCAGGTTTCGGGAAACAGATGCCCCGTTCGAACGCAACCGAAAGAGTGGCGTGCATATGAAAAAGGTTGCGCGTGCTCCTCGTTCCTGGAGCGAGATTTCGCTGAAACCTCACAAACGCCTGTCAATCACTCGAATGAGAAACGCGGACGCTGCCAATGCCTGCTCGACAGCGCTATAACGTCTGAACTTCGAGGCTCAGTGAAGTTTTGGATAGGGTGACCAGACGTCCCGTTTTGGCAGGGACGGTCCCGTTCTTGAGGTCCGCTTTTGCCGTCCCGTCTTGTTGTTCCAATAAAGAGTCATGTCCCGTTTTCGCAGGAGTGCATAGTTTCGAAATTGGCACCAAGCGAGTTGAAGCAAACCGAACTGTGCCTACTCGTTACAAGTATATTTTACAAAAATAACCGTAGGTACTTTAAAATGCGTACCCAGAGAGTAAAATTTGGAACTGTTCATGCCCTAAAACACTTTTTCTCTTGGGAAGACGCGTGTGTAGAAATATTTTTTTGAGTTATTGGATATCTCACGCATGTAGAATCTCGGTTGGCAACGCTACACTAGTTTTCGAAAAGTTTTCTCCGCATCCCAATCTTTAATCCCCCCCCCCCTCCCCTCCCTCGCTTGGATGTCCCGTTTTCTACCTTGAGGAATATGGTCACCGTACTTTTAGAGGAGCCTGATTTTTTTATATTTTTGGCCGTTCCCGTATCTCAACCAAAGTGGCCAAAGCCGAAAAGGGAAGACAAACATGGCGGCAAACTACACGCGGAGAAGCGGTGCCTACGTGGGATGAGGGCAGTACGGGTTGGTGTCACGGTGCAGATTTCTGCAGTCATGACGAGTGAAAGCACTACATATAAATACAATGAATGGGTACAACTGAGCTTTTAGCGTGCAAAAATGTCCAAAATACTTGGGGATCATCCGTCTGCTGGACGTTTGCGTTTTTTTCTCCGGTTTTGGCAGACGTAGCAAACCGAGTGAGCCAAATCCGACGAAGTTTACGGAGTCGGTATTGATAAAGAAGTCTGTCTCCTCACACTCTGCGTACTTCATATCATTTTTATTTGAAACGCGCGATATTCCCGGTGCAGATGACAAGGTTTGTCAAAATTTTCGTTAGTCAATACTTCACAGGTTTTGCGCGTCAAACTCTACGTGGGAACAGGCGGAATTCGCGAAAGCTCAGTTTCGTTAAACCCTTGCGTATTGAAAAGATGCATCGTGTGAATAAATCTTATGATAAACTGGTTTTAGAGCCTGTGTGGACGGATGGCGCGTTTGGAAGTTATTCGTGTAAGGGGCTCATAACTGAAGCCATTTTAGATTCTAGGGCTTAAAATTTGTACAACGGCATTTTTAAAGATTTTTGCTGTTTTGGAAACAAGTGGGGTTTGAGAGTAATTGACACGCGTAAATCTCGTACATCTTGCAGCATGCTGCGCTTAAGCATGTGGTGTGTTCGGTAATCAAGTAGAAAATATAATTAAAATGTAAAGCGATTTGTTTCTATGAGACAAAAAATAGATACGTAACGGTTCTATCAACTGCGTATAACGTTTGCGCTTGCAATGTATGTTGTCCGTGCTATTACACAGCAATGGTAGCGTATGTTGGCAAAACCAAAACCATCTCTACTAATCTTTATTTTTTACTCAATATATTTTCAATCTTTTAAGTTTAACTAATACGATTATCTAATTACGAACTTGGTGACACTATTACCTTAGAAATAGTGAGGTAAAAATGAGTAACCCGTGACATTTTGTTAACTCAGCCAGCAATATTGTGCCTTGCCTCTTAATCGAAATTTGTACGGTGTTTACACATCTCGCATTGCGTAAACTTAATGTAAAATTATTTTTGGAATCTAATAAAAACATGACTATCAAATAAAGTCGATTACTTAACCACTTAACTTCTGACCCTTATACGATTAATTAATCAGTTAGTTCACCTGATGTGGAGGCCCATAACATTACTAAATTAGGAACTGTTTCTTACACACTCTTGATCACGATTATATTAAATAAAAGAGCATACTAGCACGACAATGATATATTATATACCAACAATTGACTTGCTCGTGATTCTGCAAGCTGCGTAATAAAATAAATTTAATAACATTCGGCAATAACAATTCTTGATGTTATACAGCCAATGAGACTTTGAGGGACTGACATCTCGACGTTGTTCTACTCTTGATGCCGACACCACTAACAGGCCCGCTTTCGACCAAGTAATTGGTTTTTAAAAAGTTGGCATCTAATGCCCTCTTTAAGTGATAAGAATAAAATAATAATAGTAATAATAATGACGATGATGATGATAATAATAATACAGTAAACGTAGGTTAATCGTTTTATTTAGCAGCCCTGATACGCATTTACTTTCAACACTAATTAAGCAACCTGTCTGATTTGATGTCAAGATTCAGAGATAACGAATGTATTTGGTTGAATCAAAAGCTCCGCTTGACCGTCTTTTTAATAGATAACATAAGCCGCATTGAGAACTAAACTCGCAAGGTCATTTCTTTTGAGTCCGGTTAAGGAGGATGAAGCAAAAATATTCGTGTAGCGTAAGTGCTTTGCGAAGCTATATACATGGTTTTAACATGACGTTGTCGTCCTGTCCTGGTGGTCATTTGCAGAAAAAAATTGAAATTGGTGGTTCGAAATATGATCTGCAGAACAAACTTTCTTAGCAGCAAGGTCACCACAATGACCCCTCGTGTGACGTCAATGCAATTTATGTTACTTCCTAGCGCTTGTAATCTACGCTGCGCTCAATATTTTATATGAGTATTTATTTATTCATACTACAGGCCATTCATTTGGCCCTTGCAGGTGGGGGGTACATATACAAGATACATAATATCAAAACACATTTCAACCACCTTTACACATTACTAACGGTGAGGAGATTAGCAGTACATTATACAATGACTGTCGGAATAAACAATCACCGCCCAAATACGAATTGTAATAAAAGTACAATAACACAATGTCGAGTATGAAAAAAAAAGCATTATCGCGTGCTTTCTTAAAGTCAGAGGAGATAAAACTAACGTAGGGCAGGGCGTTCCAACTCAATATAGTGCGTTGAAAAAAATGAAAACTAAAAAGTGTTATTTTGAGCAAATATTGGCGGAAGGGAAAACTCATGGTGATTTCTAGTTTTCCTGGAAGTTAGTTGGGTTAAGTATAAGTTTGAGTCAATACAAAGTTTGTTCTAATGATTTAAATAGAAAATTTATTCTTGCAATCATTCTACGTTGTTCGAACGACATTTTTATTTGTAGACATCAACAAGGTTGGAGAGTATGACCGTTTATACTTTGCATAAATTTAGGAATGGCTATTCTTTGAACCCTACCAAGTTGCGACGTGTCTTTTTTCGTATAGGGGTCCAAAATTATATTAACATATTCAAGTTCTAATCTTACCAATGAGTTCATGCTTTCAGTTTAACGAAGATTGGAGGATGTTTAAGTTTGCGTCATAGAAATCCTAATTTTCTGAAAGAGGTGCAGATATTTTTAATATGACATTGTATTTAATGACATGTAAACAAACCGTCATCGCGGAATTCAGCTGCATTGTCGATCTGCTACACCACGGTTTGACAGAAGCAAAAGAAAAAAATAAGTAATGTTTGTTGAGCAGCAGTGGATATCTTCTTGAACAAAATAGGATCAGGAAATAGGCAAATATTCACATTCCTGTCCACCATAGAGACAGTATCGTTTTTATAAACCAAAAATAATAACGGACAGAGCACACTACCGTAGGGTACACCAGAGGAAACACCCAGGGAAGCGGATAAATGGTCACCGACTTGAACCCACTGATTACGGTTAGACAAATATAACCCTATCCAATTGACAATCTATATGGTATACCAAGATGGTCTAATTTATAAAGAAGTTTACCATCTGGAACCTTGTACAAGGCCTTGCTAAAATTCTGTAAATAATATCGACCTGTTAAAGACTTGTCAAGTGTAGCTGCTAATTTATAAATTGTTGTGACAATTTGGATAATGGCAGAATAACACCCCCAGAACCATGTTGAAAGAAAGTTAACAGACATTGGCAGCGGCGGCGGCAGAGGGAACACAAGACTAAATCTACCGATATACATTCCAGGCCGCTTTTCATCGACTGAGGGCTCGTGTTGGACGAAAACAACGCTGCAGTTTCCAGGCCGCTTTTCATCGACAGAGGGCACGTGTTGGACGACAACAACGCTGCAGTTTCCATCCAGCCCTGGATTCAACAAACAACGCGCCGCAAGGGGACCGCCGATAAAAGGGACTGCGCGCCAACGACATCGGCACATTGGCAGCGGCGGCGGCAGAGGGAACACAAGACTAAATCTACCGATATACATTCCAGGCCGCTTTTCATCGACTGAGGGCTCGTGTTGGACGAAAACAACGCTGCAGTTTCCAGGCCGCTTTTCATCGACAGAGGGCACGTGTTGGACGACAACAACGCTGCAGTTTCCATCCAGCCCTGGATTCAACAAACAACGCGCCGCAAGGGGATCGCCGATAAAAGGGACTGCGCGCCAACGACATCGGCACATTGGCAGCGGCGGCGGCAGAGGGAACACAAGACTAAATCTACCGATATACATTCCAGGCCGCTTTTCATCGACTGAGGGCTCGTGTTGGACGAAAACAACGCTGCAGTTTCCAGGCCGCTTTTCATCGACAGAGGGCACGTGTTGGACGACAACAACGCTGCAGTTTCCATCCAGCCCTGGATTCAACAAACAACGCGCCGCAAGGGGATCGCCGATAAAAGGGACTGCGCGCCAACGACATCGGCACATTGGCAGCGGCGGCGGCAGAGGGAACACAAGACTAAATCTACCGATATACATTCCAGGCCGCTTTTCATCGACTGAGGGCTCGTGTTGGACGAAAACAACGCTGCAGTTTCCAGGCCGCTTTTCATCGACAGAGGGCACGTGTTGGACGACAACAACGCTGCAGTTTCCATCCAGCCCTGGATTCAACAAACAACGCGCCGCAAGGGGATCGCCGATAAAAGGGACTGCGCGCCAACGACATCGGCACATTGGCAGCGGCGGCGGCAGAGGGAACACAAGACTAAATCTACCGATATACATTCCAGGCCGCTTTTCATCGACTGAGGGCTCGTGTTGGACGAAAACAACGCTGCAGTTTCCAGGCCGCTTTTCATCGACAGAGGGCACGTGTTGGACGACAACAACGCTGCAGTTTCCATCCAGCCCTGGATTCAACAAACAACGCGCCGCAAGGGGATCGCCGATAAAAGGGACTGCGCGCCAACGACATCGGCACATTGGCAGCGGCGGCGGCAGAGGGAACACAAGACTAAATCTACCGATATACATTCCAGGCCGCTTTTCATCGACTGAGGGCTCGTGTTGGACGAAAACAACGCTGCAGTTTCCAGGCCGCTTTTCATCGACAGAGGGCACGTGTTGGACGACAACAACGCTGCAGTTTCCATCCAGCCCTGGATTCAACAAACAACGCGCCGCAAGGGGATCGCCGATAAAAGGGACTGCGCGCCAACGACATCGGCACATTGGCAGCGGCGGCGGCAGAGGGAACACAAGACTAAATCTACCGATATACATTCCAGGTTGGATATCACTGTTTACTATTACATTTTGTGTTTAACTGAGCTGTGTTTTTGCTGCTGCTGCTGCTGCCACATTGTAAATTTCTGAGCTTTCAATCTTGTCTTTTTGTGCAGTTATATGACACCGTTGTTTTTGGCTAATAGAATTGTCTTGTGCTATGGCTGACGGTTGTGTGTGTTGTGATGAGCCGTATGACAAGGATAATGTAATGCAATGCACAGAATGTACTTATTTTTATCACCTGGGAACTTGTTCCGGTGTCTCCGAATCGACATTTAAATCGAAAGGTGCTACTTGGCATAATGCGTGGCGCTGCCCAACGTGTAGAACAGCCAAGTTAAGGAGCAGCCAAAGCAAGCCAGAGCCAAAACAAAGGTCAGACGAGATCGACGTGACCACCATACTCGTTGGCATAAACGAAAAACTAGAGTCCCTAATGGGGTTAAAAGAGTCTGTCACGGCTCTTGAACAGTCTGTAAGCATGATGTCTGCAAAATATGATGAAGTTCTTAAGCACATGCGTCAGCACGACGGTGACATAAAAAGTTTGAAAAACAGAGTAACCAGTATCGAAAACCGCGAAAGAGAGACAAATGTGCAACAGATCGCCCAAGACATGAATGCGCTAGAGTGGCAAACCAGAAAAATGAACCTCGAAGTGCATGGAATCCCGGTTTCCGAGCATGAAGACTTGCTGGGAAAGCTGAACCTGGTGGCAGAAAAATTGGAAGTGCCCGTACTGGCAGAAACTGATATTGCAGCCTTGCACAGATTGCCAGCTCGACCCGATAAAGTACCTTGTATAATCGTTCGTTTCGCCAGACAAGCCACCCGCGATCAGTGGCTTGACAAAAGAAGGAAACTTAATCGCACAGATGAGGACTGTTATATTCTTGAGAACATGACTAGACAAGACCGTGCTCTGCTCTCAGCAGCAAAGGAATGGGCGAAGGAAAATGGCTACCGGTATTCATGGCACCGAAATGGTAAAATATTTTTGAGGCGGAGGGACGGAGAAAGAGTGATTCTTGTGAAATGCGAGATGGACTTGCAAAACTTGAGGTGAACTATGCTGTTGTTCCTGCCAGTTGCTTGTCATTAATGTACTTATGTCAGAACAAAACTTTTTTACTGCTTCTGAGCTGAAGGCTCACCTTGAAAAAGACCACTGCAAATCGTTCAATTGCTTTCATTTAAATACGCGATCTGCTCGAAATAAAACTGTTGAGCTTGGTCTACTCTTTGACGAATTCAATTTTTTATTTGATGTTATTATGTTTACGGAAACGTGGTATTCTAATGAAAGTGACGTTTTCAGTCTACCGGACTATAATGGATACTATTTGAACAGAACAGTTGGACGCGGCGGGGGTGTGTCATTAATGCTTAGAAATAATGTGTGTGGTGAAAAAATAGAAGAATACTCATGTGTCAGTCAAGATTACGAAGTGCTGTCCTTGCTCGTTGATAAAATTATTATCTCGGTAATCTATAGGCCACCGGATGGAAACGTGGTATCTTTCTTTCATTTTTTAGAAACGTATTTCAGATTTGCTACCGAGAATGGATATGATATTATTTTGGGTGGAGATCTTAATCTTAACATGCTGCAGGATACACCTAATAAAATACAACTCGAACTGTTACTAAACAGTAGTGGTTGTATAAACGTAATCACATCGCCTACGCGAATCACGGCAGAATCCTCAACATTACTCGACTTGTTTATAACAAATTTTGACTTAGCTGATCTAAAATCGGGGATAATAAGCACGGACATCAGTGACCATCTGGGAATATTTATTTCTGTAAAAAAAGAAAAAGCCAAAACTATGAGGAACCAATTTCGTGGATCCTATCAGAATATTACAGCAATCAGCCTTCGTGAATTTAGATCAAAACTTTCAGAGCTCGACTGGAATGAGGTTTACGATGAACAAGACGCTGATGAAGCATACAACGTGTTCTTAAACAAATTTCAGCGCACATATAAAGAGTGTTTTCCCAATAAACCTGTTAGGTTCTCGAAAAAGAGTCGTAAGCCCTGGGTGTCTCAAGAACTTCGAATAAAAATTAATAAAAAAAATGCTTTATATAAACTATTCATTGTAACAAGGGACCCTGAAAACCTTAAAACATTTAAAATATACCGTAATAGACTTACAAAAGAACTAAAGAATGCTAGAGCAAGATATTTTAGTAATTACTTTATGTCTTCTGCAATGCGAACTGACGTGACATGGAAAAAACTAAACAATGTTTTAAACCGCTCCCACGGTATAAAGCAAATTGAAAAACTTTATCTTAACGGCATAGAATTAACAGAACGACCACTAGCAAATGCCTTTAATGACTATTTTGTAAACTTAGTTAGAGAAACCCCTAACGAAAACGCTTGCGCATATGTTCAGCGTGGAAATGTAAGCTCGATCTTTCTTGAGCCTGCTGTAGAAATGGAAGTGACGCGAACATTTCAATCGCTAAAAAACAGTACAAGTTGCGACCCTGACGACCTGCAGATAAGTCCCATAAAATATGTTATAGATCTCATATCTCCCTTTTTGACGTATATCTTTAATTTGTGCTTACAGCACGGGGTATTTCCTGAAAGAATGCAGATTGCAAAGGTCAGTGTTTTATACAAAAAGGGTGATAGGAATGACATAGGCAACTACAGGCCGATTTCAATATTATCAGTCTTTTCGAAGGGGCTTGAAAAAATTCTGCATTCGCGCCTAGTTAAATTTTCTGATAAGCATGATATAATCACATCGTCACAATTTGGATTTCGCAAAGACCGATCTACGGAACTTGCACTTTTAGAACAAAAAGATTACATTTTGCGCAGTTTTGAAGATAAAAAGATGACACTCGGAATTTTCATCGACTTCAGCAAAGCATTCGATCATTTAAACCACAATCTATTAATCAGAAAGCTGGAATTGTACGGATTTCGTGGTAATGCCTCAACTTTAATTACGTCATACCTATCACATCGAAAACAATATGTTCACATTAACGGCTTCTGTTCTGATGTAAAACCAATCTTATCCGGTGTTCCGCAGGGGAGTATCTTGGGACCTTTTTTGTTTAACCTGTATGTGAATGATATTGTAAACGTAAACCCAGATATTAAATATATAATCTATGCTGACGACACGAGCTTATTTTTTTCAGGCAACTGCTGCGACGAATTAGTAATTAAAGCAAATAAAACTCTCAAGGACCTAGTTACTTGGAGTAGTTCTAATTCCTTAAAAATTAATGAGAGCAAAACAAAAGCCATTTTATTTCGTCCAAGAAACAAGAATGATAATATTACCAGCGATATTATCCTAAATTCAAAAATAATAGAAGTTATTTCTAGTTTTAAAACGCTTGGTGTCATCTTCACAGATCGAATGAGATGGGACGAGCATGTGAATTATGTATTGGTAAAGCTGTCACGCGTGGTTGGCGCGATATACCGTCACCGCCATATTTTGCCAAAACATGTGAAATTACTAATTTATAATTCATTATTTCTTTCCCATGTGAACTACTGCCATTTAGTCTGGGGAAATACAACAAATGCTAATTTAAATAAAATACTTGTCCTTCAAAAAAGTTTTTAAGAAACATTTGTAATGTTCCTTATGACCATCCCAGCGCGCCTCTTTTTAAGAGCCTGAGTCTAATGCCTGTGATGTGTCTCTATCAATATCGACTGTGTATAACCTATAAATCGCATGTAGAAAAGAATGCTCGTAAATTTCTGGAACTCGCATCTTTAACACCAAGAGTAACCGCATATCCTACCCGTAACACGGAGTACTGGATGCTACAAAATAACAAAACAACATATGGCGAGCAAATGACATCAAATACACTACCTAGGCTACTAAACTTACTTCACACCAAAAACATCCAACTTCTTACCATGTCATTTAAAGACCTTCGAGCATTCTTTTCCTCTAACATGACTGTGTAACAAATGTATGATATTTACCTTTTAGACAATACTACCATAAATGCATTGCCATCTTTTTCTGTATTGAACTGTGCTTTGCGTGTATGTATTCTTTTTCTGTGAATATTTTTTACACGAATTTTTGTCTTTTTGTTTTGTTTTCTGTGCCACTGCTGCCAAATGTAAGGATGGGGGGCCGAGGACTTGTCAAGCTGCATCATGCAGCTTTTTTCCTCGGTCTCCCTCCGTCATACACCTTTGACGGAAAATAAAACATATTATTCTCTTCCAGGAAATTTAGAAGAGAGTAAGTAACGATATGTTTCATATCGTTAGTTCCCATAGTGAAATATAACAGTAACCTCATGACGACTTAATTATCACCCCTTTTATGAATTGGTACAATGCGTGCACTTCACCAGTTACTTGGAAGCGCAAATCATCGAAAGGA